>OMLM01007687.1:7862-23737 GCA_900302695.1 Helostoma temminkii | reverse complement strand
AGTCCCCAGTTAACCTGACTGCATGTCTTTGGACTGTGGGAGGAAGCCGGAGTGCCCGGAGAGAACCCACGCAAACACGGGGAGAACATGCAAACTCCATGATTCAGATCATCAAACAATTTTAATATTACACAAAGATAACCTGAGGAAATACAAAATGCTGTTTTTAAATGATGATTTCATGTATTAAGGGGAAAAAAACTGTCCAAACCTGCCTGGCCCTATGTGAATAAGTAATTGACCCCTCTTGCTAAATCATAAATGAACTATGATTAACCACATTGTTTGGAAAGGTGAGTACAATTTCACTGGCCACACTCAGGCCTGATTATTGCCAGACCTGTTAAATCAAGGAATCACTTAAGTAGAAGCTGTTTAACAAAGAGAAGCATGTTAAAGTTCTCAAAAAGCAACACATCATGCTGCGGTCTTCAGAAATTCAAAACCAGATGAGAAACAATGTAATTGACATGTTTCAGGCTGTAAAGGGTTACAAAACCGTTTCTACATTTGGGACTCCAGTAAACCACGGTGAGAGCCATTATCCACAAATGGAGAAAACTTGGAACGGTGGTGAACCTTCCCAGGAGCGGCCAGCCTACCAAAATTACTCCAAGAGCACAACAACAACTCGTCCAGGAGGTCATAAAATAAACCAGAACAACAAGAACTGCAGACCTCACAGTTAAGGTCAGTGTTTATGATTCAACAATAAGAAAACAGGGCAAAAACGGCATCCATGGGTGAGTTCCAAGGCAAAAGCCTCTGCTCACAGCGATGTGAAAGACTGCATTCACAACACGTGAAAGCTACCATACAGGGCAATGCTATATTTGACATGTATGACACATAAAATATATACTACAAGAAAAACACACATACACAAGGCCTTAACTTAAATACTAGACTAAATATGCTTTATTTCCGTTGATATTTATCTTTTTAACATAAAATAGTATCATGAGCGACTTTAAAATGTACAAAGAAATAGAATTAAAAACAGTCACTGAAATAAAAAAAAGACAGTTATGACGTAAAAATAGTAAACTAGGTATTTGTTTTTCTTCTGCTCAATTGTTCCTGCATACTTTACAAGTTCCTCCTGTATACATCACTTAAAACTGTATTTACAACCACAGTCTATAGTATTTTCGCAGCAATACATACATACATACATACATACATACATACAAGAACATTTCACATGTGACCAAATACAGATGTGGAGAAAGAGACTGTAGAGTGCAAGAGAGCGTCTTTAGCTAAAAGCTGAATATGGCATTCATGGTGCAATAAGATCAACATGCTGTCTACTTTACATTTGTTTTGTGAATTACTTTAATGCTTGACAAGGAAACGTGCCTTTAGGAGCTGCAGTGGACACAACAAACACGTGTACAAGAGATTTTTGCTTTGAATGCTTCAACTCCCAGATATCAGCACTGGCTTTTAAATACCTAAGCTGTTCATTCATAACTCCAACATGAAAACACAGATGTTTAAAAAAACTGTATTTACCCCTATAATGCTCAACTGACGTTTATAAATGTAATAAGGTTCATCTGTCGCAGGATCAAGCTCAGAACAAATAAAAAAATAATCCAGTTGGCATCAGACCAAAATGTACTGACACAATTACAGGCCTAAGCAAGGTCTGAAAAACTGACTGCCTCTGTGCACAGAAGTGGCTTCTCTCCTATGTAAAAATATATTCTGTCAGGCAGAAGTTGAAATAAAAAGACCCATTATCACTGTATGAGGCTGGGACTTCTATTTTCAGAGAACACACAATGACAACAAAGAAACAGAGCAAAGCATTTTTTGTGTCTCTCTTTGTTTCTTCTCCATACAGCCCTCTGGTGTTCATACAGAGCTACAGCAGAGAAGTGAAAGTAGTTACAGTCATCGTGTCAGCAGACTCGGTATGAATCATTCACATGACTCATGAACTCCAGTATTGAGTTAAAAAATAACCAGCTCTGACCGCGGTGACATTAAATCATACAAAAAAAGGCTCAGTGGAAGAACAAAACAGCAATCAAATGCAACATGAAGTTTACACCATGTTATTTTTTTACTAAGGATACCAGGATACCAAAGTTCAGGACAAAAACGGTATAATGTGTAAGAGACGTTACCATATAAACAGAGATGAGGTTTAATTCCTATGACAGAGCTGCTCTTCTGAGAACAAGCATCTAAAGTTAGTGTTAACCTACATTCCCCTAGTGTTTTTTTTTCCTTCAATCGTGTTAACCTACATTGTGGCCTGCTGAGGACTACTGCCTGAGTGAAGCACCTCCGGCTTTAATCTCAGCCATTCAAATAGCGTCCCAATTAAACCAGGGTAATCCTGGCCTGCTCTGCTGCTGCTGCCCTTCACCCTTGCTGCTCACTGTAGCAGATGCACTGTATAATCTATAATCTGCTCTACCTCATCTGTTTCATCAATGACAATAGCAGTATTGATCCAAACAACTGACCTCAACTTTTCCCTTTAAGCCCACACTGTAGCAAAGGAGGTCCCTTAAATTAAATTAAACAAACAGGGTCCCCGCATGTTGTGTCACTGAAGAAAACTTTGAGTGGAGCTTGTACTTGAAGCAGCTTCAAACATTTACAGGCCATTTGATTTGTCACAGTTTTTGCAAATGTATTCTCAAGTTCACAAAATTTTAATTCAAAACACAATTTTTCATTTTCGCTCACTGAAAAACATCTGCGGGATTTTCATGACTGGGGGAACCTTGATAAACCAATCAAATAATAATCTAAAAACAACACAGCCTTTAAAATGCAAACTAAACCAGAACACACACACAGAAAAACAGCATCCATCAGGATGAATACATTTCCACTGAGAAATGTGAGTAAGCTGAAATGTGACATTAGGCTTCTATCCAAGCCAGAAAACATTCACTCTAAAGTCAAGTAAGTTTGAGAATGTACATGACTCACAAACTTTCCAAAAACACACAACCCTCTTTCTTTTCTGGCCAGTGGGTTTAACACCAAATCAGCTTAGAGTGTTCCCACCAAATAAGACGCTTGGGAAATGTGGGTGCAGACATGTTTACGCAGGAAGGTCCTCCCATTCATGCTGAGAGAAAACAAACACACAACTCTCTAATTATTCACATCTTAAAGAGGACCTGCTGCTCAGGAAGATTAAGCACCATCCACCATTAAAACATTGGTCTGAATAAGATTCAGATGCAGCAAGAGGCGATTCTCGTTCTGGTATGTTCAGCTCTAGAATTCATCGTCAGAGCTGAGCAGGAGGGTCTTTTCTGTGTCCCCTCGGGCAGTGACAGCACTGTGGATGCGAGACACAGGAGGAGGTGCCCCCTGTTCCAGTGTAGACTGCTGGGTGTACTGCTGATAGGCCGGGGAGAAGTTGTGGATGGCATCTTGGACCATGTCGCCAGGATTCATTGTCTCCTTCAGGCTGCTGGAGATGCTTTTCATAGGGGCGCAGCGACCTGTGTGAAGCAAATGACATGACAGAGTTAAAAGGGGAGGAAGAGAAAGAGAATGAACTGGGTTAAAGAAAAGAAGAAAAGAAGGGTGATTGGTTAAGAATGTGGGAGCAAATCAAACAGGCAGAAAAGGAAGAAAGAAGAATGTTTGTAAGAAATATATGAGTGGGAGAATGAAGAGCAAAGGATGAGAAGCAAGAAAAAAACTGAAGAGAAGAAGGGGAAGAGGAGTGATTTAGTGAAGGGACAGAAGAAAGAAGCAGTGATCAGTGATTTAAACGCTGAGACAAAAGAAGGGAAAGAGTGAAAGAGAAATGTGAGAAGGGAGGAATTATGCAGAGACAGTTTAGTTAGTATTTACTACGAGAGAGGACAGAAAGAGAAAAGGCAATCACAGTGATGTAGAGGGAAGTAAGAGACAAATAAGGATTGAATAAAGGGAAAGTGAAAAGAGGTTGGGAATGACGGAAAGGAATAGGGAATTGTTGACAGAGCACAAAGACAGAAACAAATGAAAAGTCGGCAACAGTTACTAGTAACTAATCGTGTTAGAAACCTTGTATAAATACACAAAAAGCCTGAAACTAACAATATACACTCACTGCTCACTTTATTAGGTACACCTGTAAACTCTAATGCAATCCAAATACAGCAGCTGTACTGTGTGAAAAGTGATAATTCTTATAAATGTTTATTATTTTAGTCATAATGGGTGTTGGAGTCGTACTGAAGTGCATTATATTAAGAGAAGGTTGTAATGTTTTGGCCACCCTATTTAAAATGAATGAAGAGGCCAAAACATTAGAAACACTCCAGTATGATTCCACCACCCACTATGATGTCAATAATAAACATATAGTAGAATTATCATATTTCAGACAGACAGACAACTTTCAAACTGACAAATTGTAACTTTGCAAAGGTAGAATTCGCAGCAGTACTGCTACATTGGATTGCACTGGGTTTTACAAGTGTAAAATTGAAATTACGAGTGTAATTTCAGACATAATAACTAGCTTGAGTAAACATCAGCAGGATTTAACCTACCGAACTCTCCATATGTGGAAATGGGTCCTTTACAGCGCAGCAGGGAAGAAAAGACATAAATAAAGATGTGTAGAAACAGAAAAGAGAACAGGACTCATTTGGTATCAAGAAAATGTGAGCGATGTACAGGAGGATGCAAAAAGTAAGATAAAAAGGAAAAGACAGGTGACGGGAGACACAGTGAACAAAGCAGGTGCTTTGTGATCTGAGGGGAAATGAAGGAGAAAATCTGCATTGAAACAGATGAAATAGACAGAAATTAAATGAAAGAAAAGAGTGTGTGTAAAAACCCATATTTGATTTGTTTTTCTTTCTACTCTCTACACTTTCCCACCTTGTGAATCAAGGCTTTTGTCCATGTAGACTCTGTAGGTGAAGGCGTGTCGCAGAGCCAGTGCTGCAAAAAACATCTCGATGCAAATGATAAAGTTCTGGTAACCAGCAGCGACTGTGCCCTCGCCGACTGACACGTCCACTGAGTTAATCTGAGGAATGGCACCGCACTTCTCCAGGATGGCCAGCAACATTCCTAAACACAGAAAGTTTAAGACATGAAATAAACTATCTTTAGAGTAATATCTAGGGGGCTGAATTAACACCAGTTGTCCCACCTTGCCAGAATGAGAGGAAGATGACCGACTTCACCATGAAGAACTTGAGCATGGGGCTGTACGGTCTGAGCAGCTCCCTCGTGGAGAAGTAAAACAGGAAGAGGGCATACAGAGACAAGCTAACTGAGATGTTGTAGATGATGGTTACATACAGGTAACCACTGGCAACACTGTGGGCAGAGAAGTGGTCAGAGAGATACATGTCAGTACTGTAGTTTTGTTTTGATATATATCTACTGGTATAGATCATCCAAAAAGCCATTAAAATAGTTCCCAGGTGATGATCAGTCTGGGGCAATTACTTAACCCAAAAATGAAAATCTCCATTGACAGAAGGCCCAGGACCTCTTCTGTACTTACTTGAAGTCTCCGTCCTTGTATTTTCCATAGGCCTGCAGGATGACGGTGATGACAGCCATGAGCGGTTTGACCACACAGAACTGCAGAGTGGCCTGTTTACAGAACCGCAGGAAGCCAATAGAGTAGGCTTTTCCCTTTAGACAGCAGGTTCCATACATACAGCTGGACCTGATGGGACAAACGGAAAGATACAAATGCTTTAGGCTTTAGACACTAAAACCAGACACAAGAGCCCTGTGGTAGTGGTCCTGCATATGAATGAATGGGCAGGGCTGCATTGTCATACCTGCTGAACCTGAAACATGGGAATTGTTCTGAAATTAGGAATTTTATCTTGTTGAAAAGGCCTTGGACTTACTCAATGGGTTTTCCTCTGATCTCAGCCATGATGGCACTCTCTCCTCCTAGGTATTCATAGCATAGACTCAGGAAGTTGTAAATCACAAATGCTGGAGAGAAACAAGGAAAAAATGTTATTAATAAATGATTTTTTATTTATTTACTTACTCTAACAGCCATAGTAACCATGCACAAGCAACTAAAGGTTAAGAAGGTTTGATTTGGCTTGTGGAGCAGGATTAAACATTGGACAATAGATGGGCTGCATGAGAAATGATTAATAATTTAAAACTTTTTTTTCCCACAACAAATTACTTTGTGATCAATTTGTATTTTCTATTTGTCAGGACCTTCATCAGGTCCCTGAATTGTATAATAGCTAAATAATATTAGGGCATTAATAATTTTGATACATTTGGCTTTTGATGCAGTGTAAACCATAATGAGAGTAGGCAGTGTCAGGAATGTCGCTCCTAAATATATTTAAATAGCCTGATTATTATTACTTAAGTGGCATTTCCAGAAAAGTTGTGACTTTTTAAAATGAAATAAAAACAAAAAATCTATTCTTTTCACTTTAGTTACCTGACAAAAGAACAAAAAAAGATTATTTTCCACAGACCAACTTAAAGCTATATTACACAACTTTTTAGAAACATTTTTAGCTGATATACGTTTCAAAAAATATCATAGAAAGGTACTGTTGATACCTACCCATATTTGATATTAAAAGTTAAGGCTCTTCTTTCTAACCAATAAGATCATTTCAATGAGTTCTGCTTGATTGTTAAGTTTTGCATCATTCTTAATTACCGTAATTTGATAATGACCAATATCTGGAAAGTGGGCTTGTATTGCACGTACACTTGGAAACTTGGCAGAACAACGGCTTCAAACGTCAATGAGAAGTAACAGTGAGAAAACTGTTTACACTTTAATACCACAAGCTAAAGTGATTCACTCAGTCACCCACAGACCCCCACCCCCAACTGTCACACAAATGCAAAATACATTTCCTGTCATGCTTGCTATGAGATCTCCCACAAAACATATTGTGTTATTTTTATCTTGTGCTCTAACAGACTGTGCTGATTGTGCTTCGAAAACAGCAGCTGACCATGTGCTAAATTTATATTATTTCAGTTGGTCAATAACACATGACAACATATCCTTTCTTAAATGTTTTACTCTGAAGGTCACACTGACAGTTTCATAAACTGTACTAAAGAATGACCACAAAGTAAAAAATGGTATAAATCGATCCATGTTACATTTATTTTAAAAATGCACCTTCTATAGCAAACTCAATACCGAGCTTCTAGGCAGAAAGTGGGCTGGATTGCAGGTGCCAGCTTTATTAGTGAGAGCTTTACTAGCCCAGACTGGCTACCAAGTCAACAAGTACCACCTTAAAATAGTTTAAAAGGCAAGAAAGGGAACTGCCACCCTGAAGCAGCTGTGACTAGGGTTAGTCAGAATCCATCCCAATGACCAAACCTCAACACCCCTTTCCCTGTGTGACTGATATTCGCCTGACTGTCTCTTATGACCAGTGGATTATCTTTCCTCTGTGCTCCTTCTGTGAGAAGCTGATGATGACCAATGATCTCGTTAAAAAACAACTGGGATAATCCTGTGAACCTCCAGGGAACTTCCATTCCCGTTGGGTACATGCTCATACACACTGTCACTTAATAGGACGACGTGTTTCTCACTGTGCATGCGAGATAAAATATGTTGAGCATGACGGGTGTGTTATCAGTTGACTGTGAAAAGATATCCTGGGCGTGTGCCATAGTGTGTGTAGTGAAAGGTTTTGTGTGTGGCTGTTTTGCGTCACCACACAGAGCAGACCGCAGCTACGGTACAGTACACTGCTGGCAAAGATTTCTGTAACATCAGCTCTCAGCAGCTGAGTTTTTATATTCTCATTCTCCCTCTGACTTCACCTCAACTCGACCCCACCACCACACACACATTAGACCTTCATCACTGATGACATCAGATGATGCTTAGGTAATAAGATGCCACACATGCCAGTTTACTTAGTTCAAACACAACAGCATGGAGTTAAGCAAGGAGAACTAACTCTCCGAGCAGCTCTCTCTGTGTCTCAGATGTTTACCATTATGCTCCTTCACTTCTCCCCCTTCAGCACTGTTCGTTGTCATGGTGATACAGTAGGGCCACACACACAATGAGAACAGGAACTTTTGCTGCAAGTTTGGTTGAGAGGAACTCATTATCTGCTGCAGCCATCCTAGCTGATGGGGAAGATTTGCGAGAGCAGTTGCCATGCAACAGGTTGGTCAGCTTTTCTGAGGAAAAGGGATAAGCGTCATTGTGGGAAGATGAAAGGAGGCACAGAAGGAGGAGAGGTGGCAGAGAAGAGGGAGAAAACGAGAAGTGGAAAAGAGTAGGAGGAAAAGGAGGTGGATGTGTGGGCAAAGTAAAGGGAAGGGATTAAAGATGATAAAGGAAACACCAGACTGTATATCTGAGGAAGCGATATGATTAACAGTACTGACGGCACTTCCTGCCAAAAGCAGTGCCATACACAGATCGCCCTCAGTCCGCATACGAATGCATGTGACGACATCAGGAAGTGACGTCTGAGCTGAGTGACACAGTGAGCGTGACCCGAACGTCACAACTTACGGGAGAATGAGGAGCGTAGGTAGTCAGCCGCCCTCATCTGCCTTCTGTTAGTTTTTCAATGCATCAGTTAGTATTTATCATCACCTCATCAGAACTGACAGCTCACCTTGTATCTCAACTTTTCAGACACAAATAAACAATGTCCATATAGTAAAGTCAAATGTCCGGGTGCACTGGTCATTCATCGGTGTTTACATATATTCTGATAAACTCAAAACAATAACAACAACTAATTTATGAGATATACGCAGCAGCTGTGGTCTCAGGAAATATAATTTGGCATTGAAAGGTTGTTACTGTCCAATCACATACATTATAGGAACTTCTGTCATGTATCCATTCAGAGTCTAATCGAGCTGAGCAAACTTCCAAGCATTAGTAACATAAATTACTGGTCAAACTGAGGGATCATACCATGTAAAAAACAAACAAACTGTGGCTCTCTCCAGTATCCTCCAATATTGGCTAATTTCAAGCCTTTAAATCAAAAGGGGTTAACTGCATTTTCTATCAAAATAATTTCTTAGCATTGTACAGACACAATACATTTTAGTGCTTTAAGATAGTTTGTACTACTTAAAGCTGCAATAACTATTATTTGACACATTTTCTAAGAAATCAACTGAAAATGGGACAGATGTGTTGCTCTCAGTTTTTCTAGTTCATTCCATGTTTGGACTGTAACAGTTACTACTGTTGTTATTCCATAGAGACAGTGCAGTTGTTGTTGCTACAGCTCCGAATCTGTCAATCTGACCATCAAGAGTTCATGTTTCAAATGAACATATGAGCAAATCATAGAAAACACAGGAGCAAAGATACGTAGTGTTACTGGAGTAAAGGTATGTGGTCTTGAGTGTGGGTCTTGGGTCTCAAAAGGCTATGTCATTTTATAGGGACTTTAAAACTTAGCAAACAGGTAAATGCAGCTTCTAGAATCTGATATGGCTGAAAAGGCACTTAAATATTCACCACACAATTGGAATAATCTGTTATAAACAAATTGTTCATCTCTAGTCTGATAATGGGTCTAAACAACTCAACTGGAAAAGTTTCCCACAAAGAGGTGGCAAGGACTTAATGAATTAAAGCTCTCTATGAATTGTGTCGGGACTTGTGATATATATCATGTTTATTCAAGACATCAGGAAAGTTTTAGCCCTGGGTCGTAATAGAAACTACTAAACATGACAGTATAGTGACGTTTTTAACTGTTTATAATGTTAAGTGGCCATTGTTTGTGCAAACATAATGACACCTAAAATTGCAGTGCAACAAGCCATCCATAGACAGAAGCTGTACTTGTGTACAGTACTGGGAAAGTGAATCGTCCTTTATCTTCCGGATCAGTGGTATTAACAAAAGTGAAGCATCAATATAAGTCACACACAGAGCTCAACAAGATAAAGACAAGATCCTGTCTTTACCTTCATAGCAGTCCCTGACGGTGTCGAAGTACACGTAGTACTGGTCGTTGGTGAAGAACAGGAGACTTAACCAGGAGTCAAAAGCGTAGATGGGAACAATGAAGAGGATCCTCACAATGTGTCGCTGCTCCCTGGGTGAACTGTAGAAACGTAGGTGCATATAGATCTGGGAAAGACAGAAGAAAAAATTACCAGTTAATATTTAAAATAAATAAATGCACAAAATAAAGAATAAACACAATTTATGAAGTTTAAAGGTAACAACTGTGAAAAGGGAGGTTTTTAACTGTTAACAGCCCTAGATCAAGCTACAATAAAGAGCTAGGTGAAATTATTTAACATATTTCACAGCTGTTGAGAGAGAGGGAGAGAGAGAGAGAGAGAGAGAGAGAGCAAGAGAGCACCTTTGGCAGGTTGCAAAACACTAGAGATGTCTTTTTTATTTTATTAACAGAAATTTAATTTACCTAATAACTGTTCTTAGTGATTTCAACCATATATTTGTTTGTAAATCTTCAGCATTCCTCTAAAAATCTGTATTTAAAAAGGACAGGCATTCAGGATCCACCTGCAAAACATTACACGGAGTGGAAAAACACAAGACACTATCAGCGCCTGTGTGTTTTTTGAGGCTGGAAGAGAGTTTTGATGAACTTTAAATCAAACAGCTATAATGACTCTGAAGCTATTGCTGTCAATGCCACTGACCTTAACAACCAGTATGTTTCCTGACACAGTTTCACAGGAATGTGTGAGACAAAAGGCTCTCAACTCTAAATTCATTCAGCTTTTTGATGTTCTTGTGCTTCAGCCAGAATTCATAAGGTGCTTTTCATCCACCTGGATCAAGTTTACCTTTGCAAATGTGAATGTGGTTTGTGCGTATTCATGCTTCAGATCACAAACACCTCTGGAGGTATGTTGCCAAGCAACTCCTGCCCTTGTCTGTGTGTTTGTGTTTGGAGGATCACATCACCTGTGCTTTAAACACACAGACACACCTGCCTGCCAAACCCAGTTTAAGTCTGTGAGAACATACTTCAGAAAAGCTAGTGAGTTTAATCAAACCTTATCCCCTCTCACTATCTCCCGCTGAGTAAACACAAGTATAACACCCAGCTGAAGTAGAACTGAAGATCAGAGGATTTACAGTATACATGTCTCTCTTATGCTGCTTAGAAGCTGTTACCTGGTGACAGGTGAGGATGAGTGCAGTCCATACAAAGAAGCCAGACACAGCCTGCGCCGCAGAAGTCATGAGAAAGATTGGCTGGTCTGGACTCAGCAGTGGGTCCTCGGGGAGCCATGAAATGTTGGGGCCCATTGGGGCTGCCGTGGGTGGAGGGCCGGGTGCCACTACCAGAGGAGAGTCTTTCCCCAGCCTCTCTGAGAGCGGTATGTCTCGCCTCCACAGCCTGAACATCTGGAAAAAGTGACACATAGTGACTGTATGACACAATCCACAAAATATGAATGTCCCCTGGAAATGATCAACCAGGAATTTCGATTAGTGTTATCAGTGTTGTGTGTAATCTGAGATCGGAAGACAGATAGAAGATAAACAGGCAAGCTGCAGGTCAACATTTATCTCTCTGTGAGTCAAGGATGTGCACATGAGAATGGAATAGAAGTTTCTCTGAGATTGATTATTACCACGTCACATTTGTCCATACAGTATCTTTCCATATCTAACCAGTGAGTCAAACTAGAAGCAGCAGCCTACTGCTCGTAGGCGAAGGTAAACAAAAGACGTCATATGCAACTATATCTACTATCCACAGCTCTTAAAGATGACTGGACAGCAAGTAGCCTGAAGAGATGTTACATAAGTAGCAGCTTGTCACCGTCTCCAGGGTGACACAGTCATGTTCTCAGGCTTCATTTGCTCTTGTACACAAGCATTTGTCGTGTTAAACTGAACTTGGGGGAGGCACAGACCTTGATGTCATAGAGGTGGAGGGGTGGCTGACACCAGTACGGATGAACAAAACAAACAGGGCAGGTAAAAGGATGGAAAGTTCTAAAAACGATTGCTAATTGAGAAGCTTCCCTTCATTCTGTCTCGTCTGCAGCAGTGTGACAACTAAAAGGCACATCAGCACAGAGAACAAACGGCTTTGACAATAACAGGTTTCCATCATGTTGTCCCACACACGGACACACACATGGTCGTGTCTCACTATACATGTGAGGACACCCATTAACATAATGCACTTAGTAGCCCACAATCGCACACAAACACAAAATCATAATGTCTCTCAGTTTCACACAAAAAGGGAGCCTAATTCACGTTACTGAGCCACCATATTGAATCACGCTAACATAGTTAGTGTTGTAAAGAGGCTTAATGGTGACATTGTACTTATGTGTGCGTGTGTGTAACCTGTGACTTTGTGACAAAGAGACAGACAGCATGTCATTTGTATTGGTTAGCCAGAGATCAACACACACACACACACACACACACACACACACACACACACACACACACACACACACACACACACAGAAATGATGTGCTGGAACAAAAGGACATCTGTGTGTTCATCCGAAAGGCAAAAAAGGTCACACACTCTCACACAGGAATCATCAGAGAAGCAAAGGGTCAGAAATAAAGCAAAGCAACAGATGGGAACGGGTGTTGGGGGCAGACAGGGTGTGTTTATAACTCATTATAGCTCCTGTGATGATGAGGGTGACAGCCAGACTGGATTATGAGGGGCTGAAGCAGTAGCAGCAACAATAACAACAACAACAACGGGATTTACTCATCAGAAAGCTACCAACACTTCTGCCTTAGCTTTGACGTGACTTGTTTTGTTCTGTTCTGAGTAAATCTGACTTAATAAATTGGAATTATACATAAATTATGGCTAAACTCAAATAAATAAGGACTCAACTTTGCTAACAGTTAGCCCCAACAACTCACAGAGGAACTTGAATTTGGGATAGAAGAGGGGGGACATTTAGTGTTTACGTAAAAGAAAGGTATCTATAACTTGCGCAAGCGCTCAGACTCACCTGTTAAACTGGCTGCTACTTCAAATGTCTCCTCAGCTCCGTCTGAGACAAACTCACTACCAGAAATAACCCGGAATCGGCCTTAATTCCACCTCAGAGCCGCACCGTTGCTCCCCTGAGATCCATGTTCTTCACTGACCCGTCAACCTTTGCGTCTCCCTAAAAACTAACCTTTAAAGTCTTTCCTTCATTTTAAAAAACTTCTATATTATTCTTTTGATACTCATGTCTGTCCGTTTACAGCGTCTACAGTGTTTCTTGAGTTAAAGCAGTAAAGTTACTCCTCTCGGATACTGTTTCTTCTCTCCTTTGACTTCAAACCAATCCCTGTCGGATTAACTGCAGATCAGACCAGCCCCGCCCATCCCGCGAGGACCAGCGGGCTCAGCCAATCACAAACCGGATCACCCAGGAAAAGCGGGGGTCGTTCGTTGAGCACTGCGCATGCGCGAGTCTATTCTCGGAGCAACGTTTATGATACTGTGGGGTGCGTACATGGGAGCTGAGTGTCGCTCCTACACACTCCATTCATGAAGTGATTGATTATTTGTTTAACGCTTCCTGTCCTAAACGTGTAGTCAATATATGGGCAACAAATTTTCACGTAAAAGTATGAGTAAGCCTTCTGCAAGTTACATCTTATAAAACATTTAGTTTTTTTAGGGATTTCAAAGGCCACGTAGATGTGTGTTCACAACAAACATTTTGGCCTGTAGCAGGAAAAGCACAAGTATAGTTAATAACATTTCTAAGTGGCAGTATTATGCAGTGATGTAAAGTATATTCACATAATTCATTAAAAAAGTATTACCATGATGTAAAAATACTCCATTAAAAATAAAACTTCTGCCTCTGCTTAAGCGTTACTTAAGTTGGAAGTACAGAAATGATCAAAATGCAGGCCCACTTATAGTATAGTACAAAGCAGCACTGCAAGTGCAATAGAACGGTCCCTGTTCCTAATATTGTACATATCACTTGTAGTAAATATGCTACAAAACTAAAACACTGAAACTGAGTAAATATAGACCATTTTGACTTTTCACTATTATTAACATTCATCTGAAAAGTTCAAAACCCACCCTGAAATTATGACAGCGTCAGATACTTATCCATTTTGTATACTTTCTCGTAGGTCTTCTCACGTACCAAAAATAGGGAAAAAGAAAACCAAGCTGATACATGATACAGCTGATATGTTAGTGTTTAATCTGAATGGTAAATAGCCGGCGTTAAAAGATGAATTATTAAAAACCTGTGTCACCTACTTTTTTGACCATCACTCTTAATCGGCTTAGAAATACTATATTTGTTTATATTTGTTATGAGGATCACATCACATTTCATCAGTAATGTTTGCAGAAAACCAGGAAATTGCAAATACTTTTTCTTGTCACTGTAAATTAAACATATGATCAACGGAAGTATAAACACTCATTTTACCACCATTAATTGAAACAGTCGGACATCTGCATAAGATGTGTATATTTTTATTGATTCAGAAAATATACACAAATATCATAGTAATAAAGTCGAAGCATGGTAAAGAAATGTACAGGACATCAGCTCCTTCCCATGAGTGAAATTCATCCATCCATCCATCCTTTCAGGTCTGGGTCACAACACTCCTTGAAATATTAACACACAGCCTTCTGTCATTGTCTACCACAGGGATACACCAAAACACACACTTGTGGCAGACTCTAAAGGTTAGTTGTAAAACATTTCTTTCACTTTTTGTCCCAGGGCTGTCAGGAGGTGAACTGTACTCTTCTCTCCAGCTCTATCTTTAAACATCTGTTACATTCTGGCAAAAGCTATCTACACATTTTACACGTATTACAAAACAAAAAAGCAAACGTAAAGAACTAAGATGAAAATGTTACAGCAGACTTGTTCACCACCAAGATGATATAACTTTCTCAAGCTTCTTCTCATACCTGGAGTTACAAGCTGGACTAAGGCTTTTTCATATCATACAATATTTATGACTCTCGCTTCATCCCGTCCTCCTCTCAAGGCTGTGTCATTCCTGTTCCCTTTTCAATTTCAACAAGCATGTTTCGTTCTCACCTAGGTAAGAGGGTAGACAAACTTTCAAATGAAAGGTCGTCACATCTGGGACAGATTTGTCCCTCCTTTCTTCAGACTATGTAAATCAAAGCTGAAGCCAAAACGAACACTTAAGACAATAACACACAGACAGACACTGACATTTATTGACAAAAACGATTGCTGCCATTCACAAATTCACTGAAGACTCTCTCACATTCATTCGCTCCCTCTGATCTTCTCCTTGGCCCATTTCCACTTTTGCAATTTTCTGTTCCATATTACAGACCTGAATAAATTGTTGTTTTCAATTTGTATCAATAGTTTATATATTTATTATAATCAATAACACCATAAGCAGCGGATGTATTTCTTGAACATTAGCAGGTTGATAGTTGATTTTCAAAATGTAATTGCAGGTGTAAAATACGCCATAACTGAAATTTTGTCCATTTTGTGCACTTTGATGTTTTTTTTTTGCAAGTTGAGCCTCTGAGTTGATGGGCAGGTGAATATGAGGGAAGAAGGGGTGGGACCCGTGAGTTGTTTCATTCCCTCCCCCCTCCGACCGCACACCCAAACAGCGGTACTAACCAGTTCCAGTTGAGTTTGTCTTACTGGTTTTCCTCTATGTCAGTGTTCCTTTAACACTGAGCATGCTCACAGAGCATACACAGACACACGGACGCCCTCAATCTCCCTTTTTAAGGGCCTGCAACACCTTCTCCTCCCGCTCCTCTTCTCCTCCTCCACTCATTCATGTTTCATTCATCCATTTGAAAAGTAAGGGGTATTTGATACCCTGCAGCTGCTGGACAACAAGAGACAAAACAAGGAAGTAACATTAATTTGGGGGTTAATTGAAGAATTAATCTTATGAT
>OMLM01007686.1:66934-90838 GCA_900302695.1 Helostoma temminkii | reverse complement strand
CAGCACTCGGTCTGTTTGTGTGTGTGGGAATGGCAGAGAAGGCAGGCAGGAAGGGAGGGAGGGAGTTGGGCTACTTACGTTAACCTCAGTGATCGCTATGTCAACAATGCTACCCACAACTATCAAGGCATCAAATGTGTTCCATGCATCAACAAAATAATGCTGCACAGGGGTGGAAAGAACAGAAAAACAACAGAAGAAAAGGACAGAACATAAGACATTTAAAAATGGAAAAACAGAAAGTAAAAGAGAGAGAAGAAAAATAAGATAAAAAACATTATATATATGAGCACTGGAGTTTTTAGTAGGAGGACAGGGGGAAAGAATCAACAAAATTAAATGGCAAAAAATAAAAAACGGGGCAGTCTGAAGGAGATGGACAGCAGAGGAAGAGCAGCGGCGACTGGTCATGCTTGTCCATGTGAGGTAAATGTCAACAACAAGAACCACAGTAAAGAACATACTGCAACAAAATCACAACTTAAAAAAAGACACCCCTGTTGCTGCAGTTAGAAAATTAAAAGGCGAATAAGGCTGTTTGGTCAGTGAGTTAGTTCAGTTAGTGAGGGAATCAAACCTGAGGACATGTCACAGTCTGACAAAAAGAGGGAAAAAATATAGAACCCAACAACATTTGAAACACTGCAAGGAATAAGAACGGACAACGCGAGACAAATACCCTTTGTGGTCAAAGCTAAACCCTGCCTGTTTTGCTTCTACATTTTATAAAATCCAGGAAGAAGCTTGTCCTTGTGCAGGAACCCTTGCAGATAGGGGTTCCCTGAGTGGCAGTGGCAAACTTGGATTTAAGGATGGAGGGAGAGAACAAGAGGAAGAGAGAGACATGAAGAGAAAAGACAGCACAACACAGAATAGCCACAAAAGAAAGGAGAGTGGAAGGAAATGAAAGATTCAGAAGACGGAGGAGGCACAAAATAGAAAAAGAGAGAGGGAGAGAAAAGGAGAGTGAAAGTGGGCATCATACTTACGTTGATCTCACTGAGAATGACGTCTATTATGCTGCCAATTACGATGAGGAAATCAAACACATTCCAGGGATCACTAAAGTACCCCTACACAAGATGAGGTGAGCAAGAGGAGGAGGGTAAGAAAGGTAAGTTAGAAGGAAAACAACATCTGCTGCCACTTTGCAGGCCTATTAAGATGGTATGAGGTTCTGCAGTGCTAGTATGTTTAATTCTGATTGTAATGAAAAGAATCAACTTGTTTCCTTTCCAGTATCTGTTCATCAAATACAGCTGAATTTCCTGCTCTGTTAAGGATGGCGTGTTAGATAGCAGTTATATATGTGCTCCATCTGCATCTTGGGGTGATTCTGCAATACTGTGGCAGTGATTATACCAAAGGTCACTACGTTTACTTAACTTATTTTGGGCAATTTATAATCTGCAGTGGTACAAAGTAAGTATTTATATAAAAAAACATCTACACATACCCAGGTCAAAAAAGTACAATTTAGGCTGGTATATTAAAAGATATCATCTGTACTGTAAGATAGGACTTAATTTTTAGAAATTATATGTGCCTGGGATTGTGCTATTTCCTGCTGTAGAGACAGAAGCAACAATTTTTAAAAACCTGGCCCATGGTCTTTTAGAAGCATTTCCATACACTATACTGCAAAACATCTTATTCAGATTCTAGATGATTGCTTTCCATTAGCGTTACCATGTTTGGACTAATACTACAAAACTGTAGCAACTACAGCAAGAACAGCAACCGCTTAATTGTATGCACAAGGAAGAGGCTAATATTAACCAGCTACAGCAACAAAGTCTCAGTATTACCCAATGAAACTATAGGTATTGATCTGCCCTATCTTATAAAAGACATATTTGGCCTCATTAAGTGCATCCTGAGACTTCAGAAACAGTCTAACAGTCAATTGTCTGTAAAAATGATTTCTTTCCCTTGCAATATTTTTTCTTCTGTCATTCCAAACATATTAACACGACTGGTAAACGCGTTCTTTCATTTATCCTGTCTCTTCCTCAAATGAACAACAACAGCCATCTGTACACAGGTAGATTGCACCTGCCTTTGTGTGTGCTCAATTTATGTATTATTTTCTCCTCCTCAGTATGTACCCTTAGTAGATCAGTTTGTGCCATTTTCTACAGACATAAAGTTTGTACATTTTTGTATACGCAAACTTTCAGTAAATCAGGCCCCTAGTGTAGCTGTATAAATCTGAACGGCATAATGCTCGACCTTACACATAAATAAATCTCACTCAGTTGTTTGCATCAACCTGGTAAAATGGCAAATACAGAGATGCTAATCTGCTTTAATCATTTAGATTAAAATGGATCAACCCAGATTTATTTTAATCTTTATAAAAAATAGAAAAAAATCATCTTGTCAAAGAAGACTTACTGGAATAAATTGGACTCTGTGGTAGTTTTAATTAAGTTATATTTGGACCTAAGAATATTACTATTAAACAAGAGTTTAACATTAGTAAAGGAGGGCTCATCATTAGTAAAAACACAGATGTAAGGATTGTTTAAACTGGAAAAATAGATTAGAATATACGTGATGTTTTTAATAGTAAGTTAAAGTTGGGTCATATTTTTTGATCTTTAGTGAACTATTGTGTGCGCACAAAAAAACCCCAAAATCTAGGAGACATTAAAAATGTGCTCAAATATTCAAAATGAATATAAACAAACAATATAACATGAAATACATTAAGAAATCCTTTCAACTGTTGCTGTTGCAGTGCAGAAACTGAGATGATGAAACCTGTTAAAAAGTTAAAGGCATAAATCCTCTCCACACAGCAAAGGTTACTGCTTCTATTCCCAGGACAGTGTTGATGGCTATAATATCTGAGAAATAAAAGTGTTAGTGAGCTGGTCCTCTCTGTGTGACTGCTGTTTAAGGCAAGAATTTGTTGAGGTCAACAACCAGAAAACAAAGGAGAAAATAAAGTTGCAACTCACTCACATATTAACTGTTTCAGAAAGTTTCATTACCACTGTTTGGTTGGCTTGGGAATGGGCTGCCATTGTGCACTACAAACTTAATATATGAAAGAAGAAATTCACACCTCTATTGAGGAAATGCTGATATCCAAATTTTTGGGAAATAACCTGAATCTGGCAGTTTAAATTACTTGAGGTAAAAATAATATTGTATAAATAGAACAGCACATAATGATGCCAATTCCCAAACCCTTAAAGTTGTAAGTAATGTAATACATGTATTATGGTACTCAGGCTAAATGCTCTAAGTAGATATTTGTATTAAAAAGCCATTACAAAATGACAAATGTCTATAAAATATATAAAATTACTGACATATATATTTTTTACTTATCTTTCCACAGCTACATGTACATAGCATAGCATGCACATTACAACAGCAGGAGAACAGCAACAGTAAAATTAAAAACACATGATGCTGTCTACTTATCATGTTTTAAATCTATAATACTCTAATTATCATCAGGAGGAAATTGAATGAGGATTTCGAATACAGAGGTCAACATCAGTAAGCAAGTATTGCGCAATGTGATAAAATGCCCTTTTTATTCTATTCTAGTCTACTGCTACCCTATCCTATCCTATAGTATAGAGTTGTGGACCTACCCTGGGTTTGAAGGCGATCAATTTAAGGATCATCTCCACAGTGAAGAGTCCAGTGAAGAGCATATTTAGGATGTTCATAGCATCAGTGAAATTTTTCGTCTGTCCATGATGCTAGAAAAACACAAACAATTTATTACTGTTCACAAAGAATGATACTTTTCTGTGAATAAATCCCTGACTGCCCTTCTGTGTCCTCATCTGTGAATGTATATGTGTGTCAGACTCACCTGCATGGCCAGACAGATAGTGTTGAGAAGGATGAGTGTGAACATCAGGTACTCGAAGTAGGTGGAGTTGACCACATACCACACCTTGTACTGGTAGGGGTTCTTGGGGATGTAGCGACGCAATGGACGGGCTTTCAAGGCATACTCCACACACTGACGCTGTGATTCATACAAGAACGTGGGCAAAAAGTAACATCTACCATTAACTTTTAACATCTTACATTAACTTTTAAACTGATAATAAGGAATGTTGTAGAAATGTCTCCTCTTCCTCTCCATGCTTAATAAAATTAGTCACAAAACCTCTATAATTTGCTTGATTATAACATTGTAGAAATTATATATAAAGTGCATCAACAACTGAAAGAATTATTTCTGTTACAAAAAAACATAAAGGAAAGGACAATTTCAAATAGATGTAATGTATTTAAATAAAAGGGTAAATTTATGGAATAATCTACAAGATTGCCCAAAATTGTATAGTTCAGCATCAGCTTAAAAGAAAGGTAGTTGAAAATATTGTCTGACACCCTACTGCATTTTATGCACTTTGTAAGTTTTGTTCACATTGTTGATCCATGTGAGTGACAATGTGTAAATGTACACATATAAAGGGTGTCTTAACAAATCTTAGAGTACATTTAGACACTTACTTGTTTTTTTTACTGTACTGAGTGTGGATAGAAATAGTAGATAATGTTGGAGGACGTTTGATAAGGGTAGTTATAATAAGCTATATCTTCAATCTACACTCTTTTGGTCAATATTATTGGTTTGTACTTACCTATGTATTATGTGCGTAACTGCGCTCATTCTTAATCTGTGTACTGCATATATGAATGTTACATACATGCACTTCAACATATATATATATATCTTTGTTTCTCTGTCCTCAGACCAGCTGTACAACTGCCTTTTGGCAGTCTAAAAAAGCCTTTTCTGTCTCAGACTGTTCTTCTGTTCTTCCACCCTCTGTTTGTATTTCCATGCTCTTTCTGAGGCATGGATCATCACAGAGAACACAGCTGCAGGGACTTGGCCTAGCTACTTCTATAAGCTTTAGACTCATCTTCTGTCTGAACTGCTTCAACTCCCTCCTGGCTGGCCTCCTGAAGCAGTACAGCCCCTAAAACCCATGTTCAGCCTCTCCAGATTCTTCCATCTCTCTCTGCCATTGCCTGGCCTGCATCCTCCCTCCCTTGTATTTTTTGAATGACAAAATGACTGTCTCACTTCAGTCAGAACAGCAGAGTCACTATCTGTTTTCTACTGTAAACTCAAATTTCATGTTCTGCTACAGCAACACAAACAAACAAGCACAAATTGAGTAATAATCTTATGAGAAACACACACAAACATTACCTGGTTCTTGTCTAGCTCACAGTTTTTATATTCCTGCTCTCCTTGCTCCTGGAATGTGACAATGACGAAACCGACGAAGATGTTCATCATGAAGAAGGCAATGATGATGATGTAGATAATGAAGAAGATAGAGATGACCACACGGTAATTGTAGATGGGCCCAACATCCTCAGCATGGGAGTCTATGGCTCGGTATAGTAACCTGAGACCAAAGGGAGGTGGAGAATGTGGGACAGAAATAGGGGGAAAAGAAAGGGCCTTGAGTGCAAAGATTTGCACAAACAATAAGACGACATGAGGACACTGTAGATAAGCTGAAATATATATATATATATGAATATATATACAATATGTAAACATGTGCATTGTATTTGTAAGAAGACACACACCCTGGCCAGCCCTCGAAGGTAGACACAGCAAACAGAGCCATCATGCCTTGCAGGACATCGTCAAAGTTAAATTCACTGTTCTCCCACATTCTCAGGGCTCTTTCAGGCTTCCCTACATCACCGTCTTTATACATGATGTAGGAGCCCCTGTAAATACAAACAGACACACACACACACACACACATGTTGACATGTTTCATCCAATAGTTAGTCTATATGAGAGAGACTGACATGTCCTCTTACCTGCACTCGTCCTGAGTTTGTTTAGAGCTGTCAGTACAGTAGAAAAACTTGCCCTGAAAATGGCAGAAATATGTATTATAAAAAGGACACAACGTATATTTCTGGCCTTCACACTGCTCTAGGAAAGTCTTTTTCTTATTTCCTCTTTACCTTAAACAGTTGTACTCCAATACAGGCGAACATAAACTGGAGCAACGTGGTGACGATGACAATGTTGCCAATGGTCCTGATGGCCACAAACACACACTGCACAACATGCTGCAAAACACACCAGATATGATTGTGAGTTTATGTTTGTTTGTATTATTAGTAAGTAAGTAAGTGTGTTTTTTATGCCTTTATATGTAGAGGATGTTAACCTTTAGTCCCTTCGCTCTGTTGATGGCCCTCAGTGGTCTGAGCACTCGCAGAACTCTCAGGATCTTCACCACATTAATTGCACTGGACCTGAAACGTATATAAGATTAAACTACCAACCAGTCGATCTGATTAAACACACATTTAACATTTAAGTCACATGCTAGGGAATCCTAGTGAACATTTAATAGTATCTATGCTTAAGATTTTCAACCCAAACTGTAAAAACTGACACAAGTTAGCAAACAAGCTAAAGACATTAAAATGATCAAGATACCAGTAAACTGGACAACTGAAGCAAAACTGTCCAAAGCTTAATGAAAATAGTGACACAAAATAATATGAAAACAATTTGTTACTACATGCTACCCTTACTATATTATCACAGTTGTACCAGTTGACTGAAAAAGAAGAATAAGAAGATACATAATACCTCACTATATATTTTTATGTATTTTTTCTCACCAACATGTGGGTGCATAATACTCATATATCTATGATTACTTATCTTTGTTCAGCTGTATTGTCTTTTTGCATCTTCCTGACATATTGCTACTGATTGTTTGTTTACTAATCATTGGAAGCTAGTGGAAACTGGACTCAAATTTACTTTATGTGCAGTTGACTAATAAACCTAATTCTGATTATGAGATGCACATTATTGTAAAAAATCACAGGTAATTCCTTATAGGTCACCTTCAAAAGGGGGAACAAACAGAATGGATTATTTTTTCACACAAAGGGTTTCTAGTCAAAATGTCTAGTAAAAGCCACAAAACACACACAAACACAAACAATACATAGACAAACACACACAGTTACAACACAAACAGACCAACACACATAGACATTTACAGGCAAAAAGATCTTTATTGCGCTGTAAGAGAGTGTCAGTACAAGCCAAAGGTCAAACAGTGTGACCTTTTAAAGGAAGTGGCTCGAAAGAAAAGTTTCTACATACTAACAAAAGGAATCAAAATAATACCTTGACATTTTGAATTTTACAATAAATGTTTGGGAAAATATTCATTATTGGTTCTTCTGCAATCTGAACTATGCTGCTTAAGTATAATTCATACACACTGACATCTACAGGTATCAAACAAGTAACAAGTCCACCCTGCAAGATTATTTAGTTTTAATTTCAATGAGGAAGACTAGTGAGACATAAATTCAGTTAACTGAAGAACAAATACAAAAACCTTTTCCCATAATGTGCCAAAGGCATTAGGAAAGAAGCATACTCAAAATGTCAATGTATCTTTTTAAGGGAGTGACTTTCAGACGGTTAAACAAGTGAATTAAAGAGAGTGACTATACTGTGTTGACTTTTAAACAGAAAGTAAGGGAAAGCCGTATTGTGCAATTTGTTACACAGGAAGGTCAAGTTTAAAGGCAGTTAAAGGTAGTTCATGTGGGGTAGGATGTGATCAGTAACGTAAGCGTTTTTTAACAGTGTTTACAGTGTTTACAGTGTTTTTAAACACTGTAAAAACATATGTTGTGTGCTTCAATTGACTGGACTGACAGTGATAAATCTGTAACTGAACACAGTTTTCTTCATATTTACAAAAAGAGGTTCAAGATTCAAAAATGTTCATTAACCCCAAATGGAAACTAAATCTGCTCAAAATGAAAAGAAAAAACCACCAGAGACAAGTTATCTGCCATATAAACATGTACAGCATGAGCTTTCTATATACTGTATAGTTATAGTTGTTATACTAACAATGGAGTTTTAGTGAGTAATATCTTTGTCCTTATCTCCTTTCTACTTTTCTACATACTGTCTACAATGTGAGCGCTATAAGGTATAGATATATTGGCAGATAAAACCTTATCTTATAACTTATCATAAAAAAACGAAATAACAATAACAGTTTGCAGAGACTAATTGACTAAATTGACTGTGATACAGTAAAGAAAAATACCATCACACACTCACTACCTTTAACAGGCAAAACCCAATGAGTTTTAGCATTAAGGTATCATTTCTATCATCCAGGAGAGTTCAGTTTTCCTAAAAATATAAGAACTGAATTGGACAAATCTATGACAACCACCAGATTAAACAACTTGGTTGAGACTACAGTATTAAATGAACTAGATAATTTACCCAAAGAGAAGCAATCTCTGTTTTAAAACGCATTATGCTGTTTTTGAGCACATATTTTCAGCATGCATCTACTGCAAAATCACCCATCTGTTAGCAATACAGTTAAATCCCATCATCACAGATTACAGTTTGGTTTTTCATTTTGCTGCTTTGAAGGAGCCTTTAACTAAACTCTCCAAGACAATTGAAATACCAAATCAAAAGAGTGACGGCTTTACACAGTTAAGGTGAAGGTCTATTAGGGAGGTTATTAATATGGACTAATATGGACTTACGTCGAGAAGTCTAGTCTATTAAGCATTAGAGACAGAGAGTGTAGCATAGCATATTAAACATCAGAAATATGACAGCATTTCAAGGAGTTATTTGCTACAAGAAGCAAAGAACAATTTTAATAAACATCACAAAGAGAGGAAGGATTGGATGTAATGAAGTGTAAAGTTGTTAGAGAAAAGACACGTGTGAAGCATGGGGCATTTTACACAAAAATGTCCCCACTTAGCCACTTTACAACTTGATTTCTGTGTTCTTGGATATTGTATCATGTAATAGTCCCCTTGTGTCTGACTGGTAAAATCTTTTAACATGTAAGAACACAAATGTACATTTCCTAGGACTGAATATTACATTTATGTCACTTAGGACTGCTGCATCTGAAAAGCATTATAATGAACTTACTGTATTCCAGAGGAGATGAGGGACACACTAACCACCACCAGGTCAAGGATGTTGAAATAGTTTCTACAGAATGAACCTTTATGGAGGAAGGCTCCATAGGCTGTCATCTGTGGAAATCAAAATTTATATTAATGGATCCTGATGCAGCAGATCTATCACACTATCCACCAGGTTGTGACAAACTGTTTGTCAAAAAGCCAAATATAGACAGTTAAATTACTATAGAAGGTATGTACATATGTCACTTTTCCTCCAGAGTGGCAAAACAAGCAGCAAAATGGGTGCCTTCAGTAGTCGAAAACTGCCAAAAGAACCAGTGGTCCAGGGACACACCAGGGAGACACGCAGATACAATGTGCCTTTTCACAATGCTAACTGTCTGAATTAAAGAGAAATACACTGTGAAAAGTTACTTTTTTAGACATCTACAGGGCACTTTATTCAGTGCTGCAGCTAAAATAGTTTTTGCCACTCAGTAGTAGTGTAAGTGCAGTGACTTCTGCATTCTGATGTCATGTGCATGCAATCTCTAGTATTATTATAGTATCCTGCATACTACCTTAAGAATAATCTCTATGGTGAAGAGTCCAGTGAAGACATGATCAGCATAGCCCAGGATCTGAAAACACAACCAGTGTACAAAATTACACTTTTGTTCTGCCCAATATAAAACAACTCTGCTACTGAAGCAAAACATTTTGGAGAAAAAAGTTAAATGAATCCAGCAACCTTCAAAACTGAACTCACCACTCACAATTTATTTTTTACACAGTTTAAGTACTCAAATAATGTATATAATGAAATAATAATGGTTAATGTTCAGGTCTAAGCATAATAAACTCCAATTAGAGTGAAACAGAATATGAAAACAGAAAAAAAACAGGATGCATTATTTCATTAAGGTTTCAGAAAAAGGTTAACTGATTTAGATTAATATAGAGCAAAATAGACCTTTTATTATCCTAGGGAAACTTTATCTTGATTACTCAGACAGTTCAAAGATAAAACCTCTAACCTAATTACAGTCATGAGCACTAAATAAACATTAATATATAGAATTATTTATATGTACAACTGCAGTGCAGTTGATTTCATGCAAACAGGACATGGTCTGTGGCACAGAGTTTGTCTTAAGACAAACTAATTGTCTTGGTTAAATGCTATAACGCATTTAAAATAATAAAAAATGTTGAATATTTTTAACTGTTTATTTCAGTATGTGTTACCTGATTTCTAAAGGAATCGTTCTTGACTGGGTCCTCTGCTGCCAGGCTTATGCTGCTAAGCAGGATGAAGAAGAGGATGAGGTTGGTGAAAATGTTGTGGTTGACGATTTTATGGCACAGCACCCTGAACCTAGAAACAAAATGAAATACAGAGTTAAATAGAGACACAGTGATATTCTCATGTTCTATTGTTACAAAAATAAAATTATCAGAAGATAAGGAGATTAGAATTGGAATAAGGATGGAAAATGGAAAACAGGAAAAACAGACAGAGAAACTGTGATCTGCACCAACAGAAGCGAAGAAGAAAGCATGCAGTGAGTGAATATAAGAGACAAGAGTCTTCTTACTTGTTGGTATGGCTGAAGATGAAGAAAGCACGGGCCTCAGGCATGGGAACAGCCTTCTCCTTCAGCTGAATGTCTGAGAGTGGACGCGGTCTTGGGCCAACTGGCATCTCTGGCTCATCGTCATCCTCATCTCCTGATTCAGAGAAGGAAGACAAGACAAAACAATTGTACACTGTGGACAAATTAAATACTGAAACACAACTGAGCAGCAAACTTTGGTATATCTCATGAAAATTAAAATATGAGGAAGGCATTATTGTGTGTAAAGCATGACTTGTATACCTAAAACACAATTAACTTAGTTCAATGAATAACACACAGATCTGTATAGTTGCTTGCAGAGTATAAGCTCAAATTTTCATTCATTCATTTATTCATTGGTCCACTCATTCATTTCTTCTAATACAAGTTATTTTACCTATATAATCATTTGCAGGATACGGGTTCTTCTCTTCAGTCTCATCTACACAGAAGTCATCCATGTTAATCTGCAGAGGAAGAGCAATGAATTTCTATATAGGATAAATTCATTAATTTCTCTCAATAAACAGCACATTTACAACTCTCTTGATATGCATGTCTATGTATACCTTAGTAGCAGTGTTGGTCTCTCCATCAGAAGTGATGGATTTCAGCTCTATTTTCTCCTTCTTCTCCTCCTCCAAAGGTGGCTTTTCGTTGTCATGTCGCTTCTCTGGACTGGTCAACCTGGAGAAAGAAAGAGGAAGATAAGAACCTCCCTAGAAGTGTTTGCGCCTCGATATTATTTGTATTGAATTAACACAAGAAGGACTAAAATAAACTATTTAATATTTAAATCAAAGTGCTGTTACAATCAAATAAAGAGGAGAGAGGGCAGGATGTGATGGTGTTTTCATCACACATCCTCAGATCAATACAGGTTGAAACAAAGGAAGAGACGTTTAATGATTTGTGCCCCTAAGGTGAACACTATCCTCCTCAACTGCACTGAAATCTCAAATTACTGTTGCTGACAAATTAACTTTAGTAGGAAATGAAATGCTACAATTGCAGACAGAAAAGCAAAGCAGGCAAATGTCAACCTGTTTTAACATTCTAATAATTCAGTATATTCATGTACTTCTTGTAGTGCAGTTCTTTGGTTTTTAACATCCAGTACCAGCATCCTTAAATGCATTAAATAGGCATTACTCATTATATAGGATACTAAAAGCTAAGGCCCCCCTTAATGTTTTTGCCCAAAAACCCTCTCACTTTCTTGCTCCATGTTTTAGTACTGGTCAGGCACAACAATGTTCAGCTTTGCACCTCTCACTCTATTTCTTCCTGTTTTACCTGGCCAGTTTTTTCCTCTCCTTCTCCTCTTCCTCTTCTTTCTGGGCAGATGTCAGGCTCTCAGCGTCTGCCAGATTGTCTACAGCGATGGCCAAGAAGACATTTAGTAGGATATCTGTTCAAAAGGGTGAAGTCAAAGAATGTTGCTGATCCATCAGAACATCAGTGTGGTGGGCTCCAAACAGTACTGGCAGATTTAATGAATAATTAGCAGCCTGTCTGTATCTAAAAGGCAGCAAACTACCAAATGCCTGAGTGAAAATGCTCAAACATTTGCTACTTGATGAATGTTTCCCAATGCAAAAACTTTTTCTCAAGCAACTGCAACAGACAGAGAGGGAAGAAATCAGATCTTATTCAACTCATAACTAGCCATACTTCAGTTTGATAGGCTAAAACTGTACCAAATAACAAACACATTTTTCTGTCAAACTTAGGTCCAAATATATATTTAAATTTTTTTCAGTATTTGTCATTCAGCACTGCTCAACCATCCTGTGGATCAACATCATCTAGTCTGCTGTGCAGCTATCTTGTGTAAATCACTGGTGTGATAGGATACAGTTTCCACAGATGAAGAGAATGATGAAGTAGATGCAGACAAGCATGCCAGGGAAGGATGGTCCACCATAAGCCATGATACCATCATACATCACAGAGTTCCAGTCCTCTCCTGTTAGGATCTGTGGAGAAAGAAATCATTAGAATAAACACATCTCACACACGTGGCTCAATATATTATATTATATTTCTTGGCAAGACTCATTCATTCATCTTCTGAACCGCTTAGTCCCCGCAGGGGTCACGGGTGTGCTGGAGCCTATCCCAGCCAGCTTACGGGCGTAGCAGGGTACACCCTGGACAGGTCGCTAGTTTATCGCAGGGCCACATATAGACAAACAACCTTTTACACTCTCACTCACACATGGGCAATTTAGAGTTTCCAGTTAACCTAACTGCATGTCTTTGGACTGTGGGAGAAAGGCGGAGTGCCCGGAGCGAACCCACGCAAACACGGGGAGAACATGCAAACTCCATACAGAAAGACCCTGTCCGACCCTGGGAATCAAACCCAGGACCTTCTTGCTGTGAGGTGACAGTAATAACCACTGCACCACCATGCTGCCCTTGGCACGACTCATACAAATTAAAATTGCATATAAACTTTTAAAATGTACACATGAAATAGACAAGC
This sequence comes from Helostoma temminkii, assembly GCA_900302695.1. Classification (NCBI taxonomy): domain Eukaryota; kingdom Metazoa; phylum Chordata; class Actinopteri; order Anabantiformes; family Helostomatidae; genus Helostoma; species Helostoma temminkii. Next base: position 77,764 of record OMLM01007686.1, on the reverse strand, counting down.
ATCATACTTTTATAGACCCAAGCTAAGAATGGATGATTGACCAAGAAGGAAGAGAAAACAGCAGCAGACCAAGACAATGAACATGAACATTTACAGCCTCATTACCTGAAACACTGTGAGCAGAGACTGGGGAAAGTTGTCAAATGTGCTGCGTCGGGTCTCATCGAAGTTAAATTTTCCCCCAAAGAGCTGCATGCCGAGCAGGGAGAATATGATGATGAAGAGGAAGAGCAGGAGCAACAGGGAAGCGATGGAGCGAACTGAGTTTAGAAGGGAGGCAACCAGGTTGGACAGGGAGTTCCAATACCTGGGGGAGAGAGGTCCACTGTAAAGTCTTTCAAGATAATGCATGTGTAAACACACAATGTATTTTTTCTAATAAAGTACGTCTTTGACATAAACATTTTCTTTAATATAAACAATCTGTTTTTGCTCAGTGGAGTGCAAAGTCATGTATCCTGTGGACATTCAGTAATATAATAGTTGCTATTGTCTTTCACTATCCAGTGCTGCAGTAGGTGACTTTCAAAATGTGCGTTTGTGCATGTGGGTGTGTGTTTGTGTAGAAGGAAAAAAGCATAGACACTCCTTCTCAGCAAATCTCTGTTCAGTAAATATCAATATAAAAAATGCCTTTACTAACCTGGTTATTTTGAAGATTCGTAGCAAACGCACGCAACGCAACACAGAGATGCCGAGAGGAGACATGATCTTGGTTTCCACCAGAATGGTCTCAAGAATTCCTCCACATACTACAAAGCTGTCAAAGCGATTAAACAGCGAAACAAAGTACGCCTGTGGAGAACAAAGAGAGAAGATAATTAAAGGAAAGGGTAGAGGAGAATTAGCTATGGAATTGAAAATTCCCTGGCAGCTGTAGCCTTTTCCTGCAAATAATACTGGCAAGCAAAATTGTCTTTTACCTGTAGACCCAGGCTGTACATCTTCAACAGCATCTCACCAGTGAAGAGTGCCAGCAAAACTTTATTGGCTATGTCTGGGAAAGAAGGACAAAAGGACAAAAAAAGAAGAAGAGAGGTAAGAGAAGAGGCAAGAACAAATAAAAAACATAAGAAAGAAGATGAGGTAGAAAAAAGAAAAAGAAAAAGCAGAGCAAGTGATAATTTTCTTCAGATCAGATATCTGTGTTTGTGAGTATGTTTACTGTATGCATATGTGGAGTGTGTGGAGGGCAAGTTTGCGTACCTTGTACATCGGTTAACCACTGAGGCTGCTGGTGATGTTCAGAGGCAATCGTGAGAGTGTTGAGGAAAACCAGGAAAATGACCAGCCAATAGAAAACCTGTGATTTTACTGCTGCTCGACACTTTCTCCTACAAAGTCTGTTCCACCTTCGAGAGTAGCGACTGAGAAAAAATAAGTAGAGTTTGAGAAAAATGGATAAATGAGCAAATATGGTGACAGAAGAGTTTGGAAAAGGAGAAAGGTGAGAACAGAGAAAAAGAGAAGGAGGAATGTTGAGAGACAGTAGATAAGTTAAGTAAAAGGAAGAGAAGGAATGGAGAGATGAAAGCAAAAGATTGCAAAATCGGAGGAAGACACATAAGGGAGAAAAGAAATATAGAGGTAGTGTGGTAAAAGAAATGAGAAAAATCAAAGAATGCTCATAAGAAACAAGAGAAGAGTGTGAAAAACAAACAGCAGAGGAAAGAGAAGTAAAAGAGTCAGTGTGTTTACAGCGCAATGATCACATCATCCCTTGGCCTGTAGTTGTTTGACCGGAGAGCTGCGGAGTGGAGTTAGTCATTCTTTAAAACGTTTCACACCAAGGAGAAGCCAATATGAAGAGCTTTGTTGTACAGTGACATATGTAAAAAAACACTGACTGAAAGGGACAAATTAGGTGTGAAGTGTGTTGTATTGTTATTCAAGCATCAACAGAAGAAGTGGTTCAGTTTAAATTCTACACAATACAACTTGATGTTCTCTGTTATTGCTATTGTTTCAGGTAATTGCCAGCTTAACACTTGCAGACACATTTATGTGTAACTGCGTCACACATTTTTTTGACAACTGCCATACTGGAACTGAAGACATTAAGTGTTGTAGTGGAGGAGCAATGACGCTTGACTCTACAGTTTATGTGTTATATGTGTCACCCTGGACACTTTAAGGTACTGTCGATTTTTAAAAAACTAAGAAACTTTTTTTTCATATGTAAAAGGACAGGTTTAAAAGTACAATAAAATAGTAACATGCAATTACAATAATTTATACCTAATAACTCATAAAACCTAATGAGGAATCCATAATTTGTCATTTGACTGTTTTGAAGCAACACATGTGGACAGCAATCTATTTAAATCAACTGAACTAGCCCAGACCACAACTGCCTATCTCTGTATTATGTGGGTGTCCACTATTTGTACTTGACCCATTTATCTACTGTTCTAGATATGACTGCAGGGAGATTTGTCATCTACTGTAACTGCCAGGCCTCTTTTCTATCAAATCAACACAAGAAATCTTCTGTCTCCCTGTATATACACAATTAATATGTCACCAGTCTTCTGTTTAAGTGTGAGAGACGTTCAGAGTCAGTTGTAGCTCACAGCGGCTTCTACCATGATGCACACACTGAATGTTACATGAGGCACAACTCACAGCACAACACAAGTGGACATGCATTTTTAAAGTAAAACGTGTTGTTGTTAATATGTTTAATTGTGATTTGGTAAAACATCTGGGTGACCTTTCAAAACAACGCATTATAGCAATTCATTAATATTAATTCAGAATTCAGAATGAAAGCGTCTTGGAAGGCAACATATTTTTCTGTCATATCAGTGTTCTGCAAATGTTTTGGGAGACGCTTACGTGAGATTTTTGTCGAGAGTTACACGAGGTGATCTCATGATAAATCTCACTCGCGACACCTATCAAGCTTAGCACTTAGCTTGGCTTATCTTAACACACGGACAGTCCAACAGTAACAAAATCCTTTTATAAATATGCAGTCTGCAGGAAGTATCATGTCCAGTTAAGAAATCAGTCCACAACTTGTTGTTTTTGTATGGCTTAGACAAATTTGATATAGGACGTTAATTAGAGGGCTTGAGAAGTTAGACATGTCTTGTTACATTTGGAAAGAGGCAGGCTTGGGGTGTCAGAGAGTTTATAGTATTTGTGCTAAGCAAAGCTAACTGGCTACTCTCTGTAGATTCACATTACCTACAAAAGTGTGAGTGGTATTGATCTAACTCCTGCCAAATTAATGTACTGTGTCCAGAAAGTTGAACTATTTCTTTAAATAGCAAGACTGTCTGGTTTGTTTGTGGACACCTGCACACAAACACACACACACACACATTCAGCGACCATACAAATACCACAGGAATAGAGACATTAGAGCAGGTGAGTTTTTAAGACTATGGAACATGTACTAACCTGAACTTGGATTTGGAGATCCTATTTCTGGAACACAGAAAACAAAATGGATTATACACACACACATAACACACATATAGACAGGTACACAACATGAAAGGGGTGATTTGAGAGGGATAAAGGGAATAGCGTCCCTCATTACCACACATGGCTTCGTAAATGTGTTTCATGTTCAGCTTAGCTGTGTGTGTCCAGGATTTCCTAACCTTTCAGATATGATCAGCTTATATCACATTTGCTAGTTTACACCCATCTCTGCAAAACTGAAGCATGATCAAAGAACATGTTTACAAAAAAAACAATCAGCCTGTCAATTTTTACAATTATTTCACAGTTATTATTATCACCACCTTTCTTTTGAACAAATCACCCCCTGTAAACACGTATACAGTGGTATCCAGTCAAAAGAAATAACACTGTGAATTTGGAATTCTTTCAACGAACTACAAAATACCAATTTAATAAACGAATATAAATTTCTATTGATTGTTCACCACTGTAACAGCAAGAAGCACATACATAAAGAACTCAGGACAAGAGATTATGGAAGACATAATGTCTTAGAGCAGAGAAGAGGAGAGAAGAGAAGAGAAAAGGAGAGGAGAGAAGAAAAGAGGAGAGAAGAGGTTCCTATGTGGTGGAGATTTGCGAATTAAATCGTTTTTATCCATTGAGTTGAGATAAAATTACTTGAAAATATGAGATAGACACAATAAATTTGCCTTGAAGCTCTTAGGGAATTGTTGTGAATGGTGTCTGCTGATGTTTCTTGTATGAGCAGATGAACTGACTGACCAGTTGACTGAAGCAATGAAGTGACTCACTGACTGAATGAAAGAATAAAATGACTGACTGGCTGGATATGGAGGCTGACAGTACACACATCTCTTCTCTCCATGTGTCTGTCTCGATTATGAGATCAGCAGACGCCAAAGTACCCCAAGGTCTTTCTCCATATCGATGTAAAGAAGAACTGACAAACCCTGAAACTCCCAAGTCTTATCTCCATAATAGTGTGAGAAAATGCCCCCAGCCAAAATTGTTGCTGTCTCACAGGGGAAGGATGGAGGCTCGCATTTCCAATCACAGAGCTTTATTGTTCATTATGATGTTGACAGTGTTACTGTGAAACTTTAAGTTTGAGTAAAATTCAAAACTGCAAGTGGAAATTCTGGAGCTCCATTGTAGATAATCAAGGAAGATTACATTACCCACATTTTCAAACCAAAATAGGATAATCTTGTAGTAGTATAAGTTTTACACACTACGAATGATAGAAATGCACAATAAGGTGTTTATTAGTGCACAAGTAGATGATTTAATTATGCACATGAATCGGTTGATGAAATCTGTATTTGTTGCACAAAATTGCAAAACAATTAGTCCATTAATCATCATAAATAAATAAATCAGAAAATATTTTACTGACAAATAATATTTTGAAGCAAAAGAGCCAAATAACTTCTTATAAGCCTTTGTGGTAATAAACTGAGATTCTACAAAATTCTCTGGAAATTCTGGAAATATATGTTACATTTCTGGCACTTCCTGCAAGTCATGAGATATTTATGTTTGGATATGTCAGATATGGATATCTGACAGGGGACAAACAAATAACATAACAAAAGACAAAATAACAAATGAAAAGCAAGAGTACAGATAAACAACAGTGTGTCATCCGAGTGTCCCTACTGGTTTTAATGTTCCCCTGAGTATTTTTGATTCAGTTTGATTTCACCTCTAAATTGTTTATTTTATAATGCACTTTTTTCTATTCCATTCAATTCTATTCCGTTATGTTCACAATGATGAATAGTGTATTATGTAGGTGTGTTTGCTTTTGTGTGCTGAAGTGGGCCCGCTGGGGTCACGGTTCCTGCGTGGCCTTGTGTCTAAGAAGAAGCAATGCACTTGTTTGAATTATGAAAAAAATAAAATGAGAGAGGAGAGCAGGAGTGCGTGAGTCAGCTGTTTGTGAGCTCCCACAGGGGAGGAGGAACGCACTTCACCAGCGAACACACACACACAAGGAGAGAGAAGGCAAAAAGAACATAGGGAGAAGAAAAGAAGTAGACAGAATTACTAGATTACCATTAGATTAGATGCAGATGTGCTGCTTCTCTACCCTTTGTTAAGTCCCAAATCATGATTGGGGTTTCCTTGTACCTTGTGAGTCAAGAGGCTCCTCAGTTTTGCCATGGGCCTCTTTTCTCGTTTCTAGAACACTGTGACCGACCATTTCTGCCACAACCAATTAAGTGGTAAAACTATCCTAAGGCAAGATAGTTTTGTTGATTGATGTTCAAACTATAAACTTGTATTTCTTTGTTAGAGAAAAACAACAAATGTCTCCCACTGGTAAAAATCATATATTTATGTTTTAATATATATAAAAACTTTTTTTTTTGCTTAAATTAATTCAACAACTAACCTAGGCCTTATTTCAGACTTCATTATTGCAAGGCATTGATGACAAAAGACAATTATGTATTAGAATAGGATTAATTCCTTATATCTCATCAAGGTCAAAATTATAATTTAATTGATAATGAAATGAAAAAGACTGCCCTCTGGGAATTGCACCTGTGATTACTTATCTTTTCAGATCCATCTAAATTCTGCCTATGAAAACTTTATCAGTTTATACTTTGATGATAACCCACTGTATTCTGGTCTCCTCTGCTCAGAATTGAAGGATAAATTCCTCCAGACCTCCGTGAGCTTGATGAGTCAGAGGTCTGGCTTTATGACACCAGTAAGGGGCTGAGCCAGGATGAGCCAATTCTACAGTGGCAAACACTCATGCGCTAATACAAAAAGATACGGGATAAAGTTCATCCTTGGGATTGGTAAAAGGTGACAGAGAGCTGAGGAATAGAGGGAGGTGAAGAGGTACTTACGCTAGCCGGGTACAGCAGGTCTCCCCTTCCACGTCTCCCCCGGGGGCATTGTCTGTGTTGACTGATTCATTTTCACTGGCTGGCATGCTCACTGAGAGACAGAGAGGAGCAGAGGCAGAGAAAAAGAGATGACAGAGACAAAAAAAAGAGAATGAGTTGTATGCCATTTTTACTGCCTGCACTAATATTTACTGCCTGCACTAAATGTTTAACTAAAAACACTATAGATTCGAAAATGTAATTTTAGAATTGTAATACTATACAGACTCCTAATAGCTCCAAAGTGGATATGGTCTTCTACAGGTCAAGAGCTGCAATGGACACCAGTTCAAACAGTCAAACAAATTAGTAATTTACATAGGATTATAAAGTTTTGTTTTTATCTTGTATACAATTATAGAATACAAACTAATTAAAAATTGTATTGACATGTAGGGATTCACAAGTCAGCATTGTCCAACCCCACTATTTAAGATACAGTTACACACAGACCCAATTACAGCATTCCCAAATTTTCCACTGATTGCCTAAACTAATTACACATTAAGCTGCCCTGTACTAGCAATATTTACTGGTTAGAGATGCTGGGACATAACTTCTACAACAGCTACTAGATGGACTTCAACTTCTAATCTTATCGCCAAAACAATTAAACCTTAACTAAATCCTTTTGTGAGTTTATACCTCATAGATATTGAAAAAAAATATGCAATTTTAGTTTCTGGTCAGAAAACACTGTAGGGGATGTTAGGGCTTAATTGCATTCAAGGTGAGTAATGTTTTTATTCAGTCTTCTAAATTTTAATCATGCTGTGAGAGCTTGGGCAAGATTTATGTCAATGCAGACATCTGAAAATTAACTTGATTCAAACAGGTGGAAAGCTCACTGAGCCCAATCTTTGTTTATGAAGCCACAAGGACACTGTAAATACGTTACTTTGTTTTCCTCTAAAGGCACGTTTAATGATGTGTAAAAATGGGAAGATGAATAACAGAAAGATGTTGACAGAGACTGCTGTAGAGGAAGGACAGTGGTAATATGAATTGTCAGTTAAGGATGGAAAAGCGTTAAAGAGGGTTTGAGGGAGTGTAGAGGAAGAAAGCAAGGGACGAATAGGGGGATCGCTGGTTGACTGACTGATATGAAGTGATACATTGCTTTTTATTGCTTCTGTCACTCTTTGCCTGTCTGCAGGGATGAGCTGCGCTCCCTCATTGTCACCTCAAACACTTATTGTAACACCCTCTGGGTATTACAGTCAGATACTGCATATGTTTCTCATGTTAAATTAGATGTCCACTGTAAAAACATCTCAATGCAAAGTCACTCCTTATATGAAGCCAAGAAATATCACTAGCACTTAAGATGACAGCCATTAAAGAAAAACAAATAATCATAATATTTACTTGAACTATCTTGTAGCTTGAGGTTATCATACAGTTGTGGTTTATTTTAACTGTAGTAAAACAGTTAACATACATTGGAAATTCCTTCCCAAATTCTATTTTCCACCCTGGAAAATAGAACTATATTTTTAATAGTGCCTTCTGCAGATTTGATAATGGGATAATCTAAATAAAAGAGACAGATTGGTTAACATGTGTATTAAGTATAATGACCTTGAGTAAAAGTTAGTAAATAACTGTTTAAAATGTTGCAATGACAATGGAGGATTTGGATATTTTTTTATGGCCCAACCTAATTCCAAATTCTATATAGATTTAATCTAAATTACAGAAATAATACTGGCACAATTCATATTGTAGTTTTGAAAAATAAATCATTTATGTACCATTTCATATCATGACCTGGCTTGCCAGTACTTACAGAATATAATACATCAGAGTAAACAGAGTGTCTTATAGGTGAATTCTGTATTATAGAGATCAGGATGGCCTCTCTGAACACTTTGCTTGAACACTGTTTGTTCCCTCACATCAGCACATGCCACCTGCTGTTACAGTATGCCACTTTGTTAAAAGCACTCAAGACCCTCTGGTCTCTCCCGAGGCTAAAGACTTTCAAATATAAACCCAGCCCTGTGCCTTCTCCTCAGTGGAGCTCTGAACTAGTTTAATACCTATTGTTAGAGTAAACCCAAAGGCCAGTGTCACAGAGAGTAAGAAGGAAATGAAGAAAGAAGAGCAAAGTAAAGGAACATGGAGCATGGCAGGGAGATAAATGACAAAAGAGAGGTAAAGGATGTGACAGATAGTGAGAGCTTACACTTCTTGAAGAGAAAGAGGAATTTATTCAATCTTACTTCGTTGGTATATGTCAACATACGTATTAAGACATAGTACTGAATCTTAGATCTGTTTATGTCTGTATGTCTGTCAACGTACAGTACTAAACTAGAAAATAAGTCAAATGTTAATATTTGTAACCTTTTTTTACAGATATTTTCAACAGTTCAGAAGTAAAACAACTCAAACATTCAAAAAACTAGCACTAACTCATAGTTTAAATTCTTGTCTTTATATTTAGCCCAACAGGTTTTTATGAGTCTCATCTTGCCATTGTTCAGTCTGACTTAAAGTGAGTTTTTGTAATTTTTCCCACAAAGCAATTGTCATATTACACTTGAAATAACTATCAAGAAGTTCATTGCCATATATGCAATCAAGAGCCAAATACTTTTTAAAGCTGGTGTAAGGAAGTAGACATACCTTATGTTTCTATTGAACAATATGACAATTGTCTGGTGAAAATGGCAACATAGCAAAAACTCTAGATTTCAAGCTAAATTTTTCATAGTTTTTTTTTTTTTTAATTAAAGCTAGCATAGCTGCTAATAATGCAGTTATTTTAAGGAAATGAATCTGAAACAACAAAGAGGGGACTATGACATCACAAATGTTTGTAGTTTCAAAAATAATTTAAGCATAGCAGTCTTAACTTAAGACTTCTGTGCTTAGATTATTTTTGAAACTATATTTATTCCCAGAAGTCAAGAATGAACATCCACGATCAAGCAAATGTTTATGTTTTTACTTGTCATGCACAGTGAGTAAGATGCACTGCATGTTTTTTCTGTGATGACATTGTCCTCTTTTTTCAGACAAGTCAAGCAGATGCTTACCATTTCCTTTCATACAGACCCATATAGGAGAACAGTGGCTTCATTTTAATACAGTGATGTTGTTTTCTCTAGTCACCTTATTTGCTGTATTGATTGCTCTTACCTTTTTCAATTAATATATTATTTAAAGTTGAGTTCCATGAGACATTATAAAGGTCTCAGTAAAATAAAGATATGAAATTTTGCCAGCGGTGGATAACTGATGACTAAATTCCATGTCTCTACATCAAGAAATTTTTAATAGTGCATATATGCCCTTGAGATCAGATTCATGTCAGTAATGAGTGTACAAAAGTGATTAGGGAAAACAACTAGAAACTCTTTTACAGTGTTAAAAGGCAGCCACTGTCCATTTTAGCTTTGAAGCTCAAAAAGGATGCATATTCAATGCAACAGGAGAGCAGAGGAGGATCAATAAGAGTAAAGAAGAAAAACAAGGAGAAAGGCCAGACTCATGTTTTGTCTTTAACTAGTGTTTGACCATGCAGACAGACGCACACGCCTTACGAAGGAAAGCCGCATTTTTCTTCACGGCTCCACGCAGAGACTGAAAATGATGCCTCTTACCTGGGGACAGAGAGAATGGCTCAGCAAGACACACACGCACACACATACACTCAGCCAGCTCACAAATGTTGAAATGCGCACAAACTGTAAATACAAACACAAACAATAGGGGTACTCATACAGGCTTTGATGCGGAACACAACTGGTTGCAAAAAACACGACTGCTTCAGCAAAAATGACATTCCCTCTTCACAGACACACCTCTTTTCACTACTTCAGTTATAACTATAATTTGAGATGTATTACTTTGATTATAGGCAACAATGCCTTGCTGTCTTTTCTCTCTTGCGTCATTTAGTCTTTTAATCTACAATATCAGAACTACAACGTACGTAAAAATAAATAAGAGAGGAGAAAGTGAGAGAAATACTGTATAAGGAGGGAAAACAGCAAGGTTGTCACTGGGATTCATACATTCATTCAGTGTTTTCTTTGATTGACCACTTCATCTGATGGAGAACACTGCATCACTCTTGACACTCCTACATGATTGTGAGTATGTTGATTCATCATCTTGCTCCTCGATACTGGAGTCATTCTGTTGTTGGATATTGCTCAATTATTTTGTGATTCAGATTCACACTGAGTGATAGTCCAAGTATGTCTAACTACAGATTAGTATTAGCAATATTCTGTCAACAGTCCCACTGAATAGCAGGTAAAATAAAAGAACACATTTCAAACATAAGTAGCATGAGGTTTAGCAAAAATACTGTGTATGCAAAAACACAGCTACACACACACACACACACACACACACACACACACACACACGATAATCATACAAATATCTATATAGTGGTTAACGACACATAAATACTTGCACAGGGATCAGTAAAGTTATAAGTTGCAGATGAAAGTGATAATGAAGG
>OMLM01007686.1:45619-66914 GCA_900302695.1 Helostoma temminkii | reverse complement strand
TAAAATGTATGTAAAAATGTATATATATATATATATATATATTATATTATTAAAATATAATATAGTTTTCTTATTATAGAAAAAAACCCAAACCAAAGCTTTCTATCATCAGAGAGAACAGTCAGGACCGTACTGATACTTCAGTACAAACGATAACCACCCCTTGACACATGCACACTCAGATTCTGTATTGCATTTTGTTACTAAAACAGTAAATATTTATGGTAAATTGTATCTACTACTTTTTGTCAACAAAAATAACAACACACAATAATTGTCATGCAGCATGAACACATTATTGATGTTGTACATCAACTTATGTATCTCTTCATTTAAAGTGTAAAAATATATGGTCCATGTAAGAGTGTGTTGTCACTAATGAGGCTTGTTCATAATGTGAAATTTCATCTGTTCTCTGTCCCAGGCAACCTCTTTCTCTTTCTCTCTCTCTCTCTCTCTCTCACACACACACACACACACACACACACTTAAAGTTACTCTCTGTTTCTGATCCTGTGTCTCTCTATCTCAACATCTATTTTCCCCTCCATATCCCTTCTCTTGATGCCTCTGTTCTCTGAGCATCCTATCTCTACATAGGACATGTGTGTGTGTGTGTGTGTGTGTGTGTGTGTGTGTGTGTGTGTATACGAGTGTATGCAAAATGTCCTGGGCAGAAGGGACAAGCTGCCCTCATTCATCATCCCAGAGGAGGATCCATTCATCGAGAAGAGAGGGAGGCAGAGCAATTGAAAGAGCAAGTGACTTGATTTTCCACCTTCACAAACAGAGGGATGATTGATCTTTCTGATGGAGAACACTTCATCACATACGTATATGAATCATTCTGTCAGTTATACCATTTAGTAAAAATAATGCACAGAATCTTACATCTGATGGATACCTACACTTGTAATACTAGTAAATTGTTATTTTCATAGCAAATTTGTGTAGGAATTATACAGTACGTATTCTAAGCTCACAGTGTTGGACTAAACAATATCAAGCACTTACACATTATTTTGTGCTTTCCCTTACAACTGACTTGGTCTTGTCTGAATATTGTACATAAGAGTGTGATGATGTCTTGGTGGAAAGAACCATCTTAATATTTCAATGTGACATTTTTCAAATGGGGCAGCCACATTGTTAATGTGTCAATATCTCAGACGCTGCCGGCGTTGTTGCCACACTGGTCGCCCAGGGGAGCTAAACAGTAACGGCTGAAAACAAGCAGATTTGTGAGGGATTAGCCACAAGGGTGTTGTGCCTTATTTTCATGTAAATTGCGTAATTGCTCATTTGACCATGTTAATTTTTTGAGATTGACTGAAAGATCAGATCACCGTTTTTTCTTTACCTTCTCCTTCCCTTGGCAATCATCAGTGTTTCTCAAAATAAACCACCGTGCTTTGTAGGAGATGAGCAGGCTACAGGTTAGGCTATACGCAGAATGCGAGCTCTGCGTCTGCATATTTAGTCTTCATTATTCATTCATTCTTCATCAGCATGCGCACGCTATGTGTCTCATATTTTAATAAAATAGTATATAGCACATACTGTATATACTGAACAGTACATGACCTCGAATAGTACACACACACTTTTCCCTGCCTCTCTTTCTCTCCAACTCTCTCTCTGTAGGTTTCTTCATCTTCTCTTTCATTCAGGTAAAAGAAGGCCAGTGCTCTATCCTCCCTTCCCCAGTAAAAGTATATCAGTCCTGAGAAGACATGTGTCATGTGATGGCAGTCTCTCTCTGGAGGTGTTGTAGAGAGAGAGATATACAGCAGGGTGTTAATATGTGTGTATAATATCTGTCAGAACACAAGTACACACATTCCTAAGGGTGTATACTTACAGTAAGCATGTGAGTTTGCAGATATGTGTGTGTGTGTGTGTGTGCATGTTTGTTGTGCGTATGCAAGCGTGTGCCCAGAGGCTATTAGCTACAGTCTGACACATTTCACTAATATCTAAACAGGTTTCAGACCTCAGGAGAAATCTCAGCCAAAACAGGCAGGCAATATTAACATCCTTTCAGTCTGTCAGTCAGTTACTTTTTCAGTAACTCAGCCATTCATACACAGAGTGTGAGCCACGACCATGCAAAAGATGGTAAACTCACTTCTTATAGATCAAACACTACATATGACAAAAATATGCACACCCACACACACACGCACAGTTATCCTCACAACACAAAAATTCCTAGCAGCCTTTATCACACTTACTACTAAATATACACAACAAACTAACTGCAAATACTACTACACAACAAAATTACATGTTTATATGCATAGTTGCCCTTAGTGCAAATAGATCTTCACTCCCTTTTGAGTTCTCTGACACTCTTAAAAAAAAAACAAACAAAAAAAAAACCCCACACACACACACGTGTTGTAGTACTCACGGTTTCTGGGTTTGTCATCGTCCATGCCTTCTTCTTCGTTCTCTGGGTCAATATCTTCAGCCTGAGTGATCCAGTCTAAATAGCCCTACACAGATACATATAAATCCACAAACAAAGTGAGTAAGAATAGCCTGCAGTCAGTTTTTAATTTTTATTATGGTTTCATGTTCATGTTCATGTTCCTGGACCATACTCATACTCTTAGACTTTCTAGATAGGGCATAAGAAGGGCATACAGTTGTAGTTATATGTTCTCTTTGAGCCCCATATACCATTGCCCTCTCTTCTTCTGAATAATAAAGAATGTTCAACATTTAATACAGCTGTATTGACTAGTAAGACGTTATCATAATTTTCATCTTATGCTGCATAAATTGTGTCCTTGCTTCAATTTATTCTTATTTATTATTCAATATATTTATACAATCATCTTAAAACAAAATTATTCTAAGATGGGTTAGCCACTGAGGATTGACAACTTTAAAAGTTTAATGTACTTTTTGGAAAACTGACAGCAACATACAATGAAACATAGTGACAAGTGAATACTGTTACATCTCCCCTTTTGAACAGGACACAGCTCACAGCTTACCTTGAGGTCCTCCTCCAGTTGCTGTTTTTCTCTGAGTTTCTGGAAGTCACCACGTGCCTTTGCCTTCTCCCTCTCTTTGGAAAACTCCCTGGGAGGTGGGAAATAGGGCGGAGGGATGGGTGGCAGAAAGTTGGATGGAAGGACAGAAACAGGAAACAGAGGGAAGAGAAGAGAGAAGAGAGAAGAATCTGAAAATCTAGACTGAGGTTTTTGCAAAACGTATGTGACAAGTGATACTAAAGACGATTATACTTCAGAATATAAAGGAGGGGAAACCTGCCAAAGGGAGAAATAAGTAAAGACAGAGAACAGAGAAAAGCTCTGCCAAGGAGAAAAATGTTAGTGTGTAAAAGCACATCTAGACACATTCTGTTAAATTCAGTTCTGGTATTTATAATATTGTAAAGAACACACAGTAAGACTATAAACATGCAATGCAAAAGGAGCTGCAAGGGCTAGCATTTGGATTTGATCAAATCACCAACCCCCTGATTGAACTGAATTATGGTTTAACAATTTATTTTTCTGCAATTTGTTCCCAGTGTTTGGTCCCACTACAAATCAACTGAATTATTACAGCAGAATTAACTATGACCCCCCTACTCACTGACTGAGAAGAAAGAAATTGTATTGGAACAAAAGCTATTCCAGAAGTGATAGCTGTTGGTCAAAGTCCAATCCAGCTTGGATGCTTAGATATCAAACTAATGAACTGACAAAACTACTGCAATTTGGCTACTGTATTTAATTATTCACACTATACATGCTAATTGGTATGAATAAGAGCTACATTGAATAGTCTAAATGTTGTCTAAACTCTAAACTATGAGTTTAGTCCAAAAATGTACAACAGTGTACAAAACACTTCCTTTTACTTTGCGTTTATTTGTACTGCTGTGGTTCAGGACAACAGTCTTGGGTGCTCTTGGGCCTGCAGAGAGTTCTGCAGTGTGTTCTGGATCTACATCAATTGTCCTCCCAGTTGCAATGTACCTAGTACAACCCCGGAGGGAGACACAAAAAGGGCAACCCTAACCAGCTGTTCCACCTCAGTTGGCTCATGTCAAAATGGAGAATTGGCTCTGCACCGATGTTGTCCTGCTTCACTGAGCTCCTCATCCTTTGTCAACCATGGATTCCCTAACTGGAGAACCGAACATATGTAGATATTACGCGAGTGAGCTGCATGTGAAAATGCAAATGTCTGAGTAATACAGTCTAGAGGTTTTATCCTTAGCCCCGTCATTCTGCATGTAAACCTGAAAGTCCTCATCCACTCCCACACCTCTACCCAGTTTCCTCATCAGTTCACTCACTATTTAAACCTGGAAGATCAACTTGCGTGTGGCCAAGTTTTTCATGTGCAATGGCAGTGTTCCAGCTTTTGATTTTTGTGTGTCACAGACCTTTTGTTTTTTAATTTAGCTGTTTTTTGCCACCTTAACCTTAATTTGCTGGTGAGTCTGATTTTAGGTCTTGCCTGCATGTGACAATAATGTACACTGAAGTATTCTGATGAAACCTGGTGAAATTTCACAGGTGTCAACATAGAAGAAAGAATTAAGAAGCATTTGATTAAACACTTCACTTGGGGAAGGTCAAAGGCAGGCTAAAGTCAAAGATACAGTTTGAACAAAGGAAATTTATTTGGTTGAGGGTTGGCAGGTCTCTAGGAACATTTACACTTGTGTGTACAATTTCACTTTTGAAGGTCCTTTGATAATTAAAATCAGGTAGTGCCTTCCTGTCATGAATATTATGAATCCACATATCAGTAAAGCCAGCACAGGCCCCTGCTCACAACTTGCTATCTTGGGTTTGGACAATGTGGCTTTGTTTAACATTTCTGTTAAATTTCTCTGTTCTTTGGAAAACATTAACAAGCTCTCTAATGAGCTCTTTGCGTTCTATAGATTGTTATGTTTTTTACAGTCTACTTAACTCAGTCTAAATTTCACACACTTTCACAGAGCACACCTACAGTACAAACTGATGAGATACACACAATCCAGATCAGTGAGCATTAGGACAAACTGTTATTGTCTTTCTTGTCAACAGCAGGAGATCTAATACTATTGATCTGTGTCAGTATGTGTGTAAACTGTATGTGTGTGTTTGATGCTGTTCTGGGCACAGAATTCTCATTTTCCAACTATCATTTTTTTTGTTTTGTTTTTTGAATTCTCTTTTTGTTTGACTTTCTGTTCTGATTTCTTACTTGACAGTGAGTTCCTTTCAAACTAGCCTCATTCTGCCCTTCCTACTTGCATATTACATCAAATCCAGACAAATGCAGTCACACTCAGTGTTTCTGTCTCTACATCTATCACTCTCCTTATTCCTCTTTAGCCATTACTTATTATGCCAATCTGAGACCCACACACACATCATGGAGGAACCAGTTGGTAAAAGGTCATGCTGTGTAGAGTCTTGACAGCATCATTAGTCAGAAGTCAGACAAAGAGTCAGACAGTCAAACCCCCCCAAGCTGTTTGGACCCGATAGACCTCTATTATTTTTCCCACAATGTTGCTGTCACATCACCGTGGCTATCAAAAGTCATATTCAGGTCAGTCAGTCAGAGGTGAGACACTTTTCATTCCCCTAAAGTCTTTGCTCCCGAACCATGTTATAGTATGGAACCATCAGACGGCATGAAACTTTTCACACATAAGGTTGGATTTTTTTCATGTCGTATTTAAAATTATTCTCTGTTGCAAAAATATAAACTCGGTTGATGCTGGTCTTCATTAATCAGAAACATAAATACAAATTTGAGGAAAAAAGGTTTAACAGTTTTTAAACAAATGTTTTAATGAACCATTTGTAAATGGGAATTATTGTGGCATTAAATGTGATTTATGCAAAAACATATTTATATACTCATATCTGGGCATATTTTCTTGTGATTATATGTGTTTATTCCAAAAGTCTGAAATGCAAATATAATCTGCAATGTGGTCTACAAACACAGCTTTTATTTGGTGTGATATTAGGCTGGTGTCCACTGGGAGTCTGAATTTTTACAGTACAGCTAGCCCATGTTTCTTTTTATTTTAAATTGAGATATAGTAGAAATGTTTTATGCCATCTGGTAGTGTTGAGAGTTGGGTATTTTATGACAGCAAGAGTGCCTTTCTGTAGAATTACAGTAGCACTGTAAAGCTGCATTTACTGAAGCAATATCAATAAAGTGGAAAAATTGAAAAACAAGAACAACAGCAAAAAACTGAGAAAGAAGTTAGTTTCAAGTGACCTTTGACCCTGCCCTTACCCGCTCAACACCCCCAGAACCAAGTTTAGCACAAAGAAGGACCCAATGATGATTAAGGTGACAAAATAGACCCAAGGCCACCTGTAATCTACTGCATCATTCACCTAGGAGATGGAGCAAAACAAGAAGGAGAACCAAACGTGGAGCACAGAACAGGTGGATGAAAGGAAAAGATGGAGGAAGGAGAAGGAAGGAAAGTACAAATAAGATTGATTGAAAGGGTAAGGATGTGAGTAGAAAAGGACCAATTAGGGGGTGGGGGGTGGCAAGGGAATGAGTTAAAACCTTAGTTAACATTCCTAACAGACCATTAGCTTCTGTAGGATCCCTGCAGGGACATAGTGCATTCATAGCATTTGTCAGAGTCACTTTGTGTACCACACTGTATTGCATTAGGCTACTTGTATTTAACCTGGATTTGAAAAAATAAAAACATGCTTTAGAAGACTATTATACAGCAAAGTAAAACAGTGATAACGACAGAATGCTATGAATGATTCACATGATAAACAAAACAAAGACTGGCACATGTATTTCAGTTAAATAATAAGTTAAATCAAAACATTTGAGACTTTACTTCAGTCACTGTGGAGGAATTTGAATTAGATACTTAAACAGACTGTGCAGCAAGACTCCCATGAACTGGACATAACTGTCCTCATGACAAATATTCTCTCTCAGTGTCTTTATAAAAATCCACCAATTCTACTATATCTGAATCAATGTTCATGTTTTGCACTCATGCATTCATTAATAGAATATTCAAGGTTAAATGTTCACACTGTTATAACCATGAGTAATATTTAGAATTGTAATGACTGTTTTTATGGTTATTTAAGTTTTTTATTTCTGGTATCTACTGTTTTCAGGGATGCTTGCTAAAAATTCTGTTCCCTATTCAGTGCAGCTTTTCATCCTGCAATTTCCATCTATAATGCCATATTTCCTCCACACTCTACTCTGTCCTCAGAAGAACCTTTTTAGTCTGTCTGTTTTCCCAGTTGTGCAAATTTTTTAGCGTTCTACCTCCACGACTGACCTGAGGGGTGCATTATTTATGCCCCAGTGTGTCCCTACAGGCCGGGTGACGCTTGTACTAAACCTGCGTGACTTGACAGAGCACGGTAAAACAGCTCGCTGGAGCGTCATTTATTGCAACTAAAAGCACACACTAAAACAATTTGTTTTGAAACCAACACATATTTATATATACACATGATCTTTACATGCATTTCCGTATGTAAGTGAGAAGAAGGTTCATTGAAACTGAGGCTAAACTGGAAAAAAGCAGAAGATTTTGCTCAGTTCATCACTTTTCAGTCACCATCTATAGAAGACTATAGTTGTTTAGCTTTACATTTACTTCTGAACTGCTCAGGTGAGACTGCTATTGTCACTCTGATTTTGTTCATGTTAAATCGTCATGTACCACTTGACTGACTCAGGCTGATAACAGGCTAGCACATGAATGCTCAAGGTAGTGGTCAGAAAACTTGTTTGTCTCCGAATGTCTATGTGTGGTGTGGGGATATGACATTTACATTAATCCTTCATTGTGTGTAGTAATTACAACAATATGATGATGATGAATGATGAATAATGGAGTCTTGTTGCATGGTCATTTTCTCATACAGTATCAAACACTATAACATAAAAAATAAAAGAAAAAAAAAGCCATACACATTGAATATGTAAACACATGACAACCGCTTACCCGCTCAACACCCCCAGAACGAGATTGAGAACGAAAAAGGAGCCAAAGATGACGAGAGAGACAAAATAGACCCATGGCAGCTCATAGCCCATAGCATCTTGCATCTGAGGAAGAGAAGAGACAGAGGAGAGAAGGGAAAGGCAAAAGGGGAGAAAACGAGTAGCGGTGTTAAGATGGAGGAGAGATCAAAGATATGGAAGGTAGAAAATTGGGGGAGGAAGAAGAAATATGGGAGACAAAGGATTGAGAAAATTCCCATACAGAGAATGCAGAAGTGAATGAGAGGGGGCAGTAGAGGTTAAGGACAAAAAGCAGGAAAGGGAAAAGAAGACAGACAGGAAATAAGAAAAGAGTAGTGCACATTAAAAGAGTGAAAGAAAGACCTGGTGAAGCAAGAGTGGCAGTATTGTACTGTATGATTAAGTGTGTGTGTACACCCTTTGTCTGCATGTTGGAGAGTAGGTCCTTGACAATCCACAACTAAGAATACTGAACAGCACTTCACGGCTTTGGTAACTCAGATACCTTAGCTCTTATACAAGCTGTTCGTTTATAGACAACCCCTTATGCAATCTATTTTGGGAAAGATGAATGGAGCTTATGGGAAAATAAAAATGGAAAGACTTTAAGACCAGTTCTATAAATCAACTGTTTTCTCTTATTGAGGATTTATAACATGTGATACTAAAGCATCTAAGTGATATCCATTGCATGATTGGTCTCTGGAAATTCACTTAAAGAAATATATCATACACTGACCTTCATATTGTATTAAGGTTTGCTTAAACAGAGACAGATTGTTTCAGGGTCAGTGTAAATGAGAGATAATGTGTTTTTTTTTACAGTGTAGAATTTCTAATAAATAGCAGATTATTTGTCTGGACATAAATTGAGTAAAGGGATATTTAATAGAAAATGTAAGCAAAGATGCTTATTTTCTGTAAATTAAAGAGCTGTCATTTTATTAACATAGAAACTACTGAAAAGAGACAAACAAAAAGGGAGAGGATAAAGGATGGGAGTTGGGGTTCATTTGCTGCTACAGCACCAAATGTTGGATGCCATTAATCAATATTCTTGAATATGTGTGACAATAAAACTATGCAAATGCATGACCCAAACTTAACGAACCATGCAAAGCAAATATTTAAATGCTTGGTGTTGTCTAAATGTTTTTCCATAGTCATTTATACTTATAACTTAAATAACTTGTACTTAAATGGGCCCTATAAAGAAAGCTTGCTACACTGGCGCTCTCATAATAAGTGACTTTAACTGATGCTGTGCACATGTGTGTGTACACAAAAGGTTGCAGGAGACAGTGCAGTAGCAGAAGGGGTGTAGAGCTAGTAAGCTCTCTGCTCCATGTGTATACACACAAACTCACATTCACACGCACATGCACACTATTCTTTTCAGTAAGATACTTATGCTAAAGAAATTTATGCTTAGTTCTGCAACCTGAACATCATGATAATTCATGATAGGCACACATTAGAGCTATCTGATCTGGACTTTGCATAATTTTCATTTTATTGTAGCACAGTTAACAGGTTAACAGACTGATTTCCACTGATGAGACAAGCCACAGTCTGCAGACATATGCTGCAGTTATCTTCCATAATCTGGCACAATTCAGCTGAGTAATAGCTGACTATGCCATGAGTGTCATTGTGGCAAAGTAACACAGAGCAGAGTAAAGCCTAGAGTCTATTATGTATAGAAACTAAATCACAACTCTAGTTAATGTTTTGTAAAATACACAGGTGTTAAAAAGTATGACATATTTCATATTTTTGCGTCTTTACGCGCATGTGTGAGCACCTGAAACTTGAGCAAGCATCAGGATTCTACACACGGTACAAATGAATCTGTGCCCCCAATTACACTGTGTATTGTCTGCATCGATTTAGCCTGAGATATGAGCCAACATCAACACAATCAGTGTTTGTGTGTCAATCTGTCTGAACAATCTTTGTGTGCATACCCACTTTTCTGAGAGGAGTGTTTGTGTCATACCTTTATATTGTTTAATCAAAAGCTCTTTGTGCCATTGATCTTACAGATACCAAACAGTGGTTACTCACACATCAAGCATTTTGGCACTCACTCACACACATATACAAAAAGACACTATTGTGGTGTCCGGCTCACCCAGTATAGCACGTCCGTCCAGCCCTCCATGGTTATACACTGGAACACTGTTAACATGGCGAAGGCAAAGTTGTCAAAATTGGTGATGCCGTCATTTGGGCCCTCCCAACCCATCCTGCACTCTGTTCCGTTGTGTGTACAGTGTCGACCGTAAGCTCCATCAGGTGCGCACGGTGCTGGCTTTTCCTCTGCAATGGTACCTTTGGCAAATAAGTGGAAGAAAAGAGAAAGTGTTTTACTATATTTCATGTTCCTTTTTTATATTAAACTCTCTGGAACTAAATGCTGCTAGGTTTCTTTTACCCATATTCTCTCTGTTCCTAAACACGAGTCTAAAGATAAAAATGGGAACACAATTATA
Source organism: Helostoma temminkii (assembly GCA_900302695.1). NCBI lineage: Eukaryota > Metazoa > Chordata > Actinopteri > Anabantiformes > Helostomatidae > Helostoma > Helostoma temminkii. The sequence continues at coordinate 56,406 of OMLM01007686.1, read as the reverse complement.
CAGTAGGGATATTGTAGGTATTGTATTTTGTTTTGGTGGGGTGTGTGTGCTGTTATGATACATTATATGTTTTTACAGTTATCTAGGGTGGAAGGCACACAATACTGTAAAAGCCACGAACATCAGCCAGTCAGTATTGTATATAGTATATTATTAACTCATAGTAAAAATAATTAAAGAGCTAAAGGTTAGCTTTCATCTGGCATTATTAGCACACACAGAGCAAAACACTTTATTTGGTTGGTCACGTTTTGGTGTGAATAGAACACCAGAAGAATTTCATGCCCACATAAGCCTTAAAAATTTTTAATCCTGTCCTCCAAGGTTATCTATACAGAAAAATGAAAAGGGCAGTCGCTTCAGGAAGAAATACAAAATAATAAGTTGTTTTTAAAACATCTACATGTAAAAATAATTTATCAAAACAAAAACATCTAAAGAAGGTTAAATGACACATTGAGCTGAAACAAAATAGAGCAGTAATATAAAAATCAATGCAAAAAGGTGTACTAATTATACAAAACAAGCTCTCCAGGGTGATGTATAGCATACTAGAGTATTCAACCAGCACTTACCCAGCGAAAGCTAATGCCTCTCATGGGACCTATAACATCACTATAACAGCACTCAAGTCCATTTATACCTGGGGGCTTCAACTGAAAATAGTTTAAATGATTTATGCTATGTTTCAATTATTGCCCAAATTGCTCATACTCAGAAACATAAATGATTATTTAAATATTAATAGAGGTTATTATTTAAATTGTTTAGGGTATAGGCAAATGTGTTGGAGCAAATGAGTTGGAGCAAATGTGTGTCTGTGTGTGAATTTGCAGTATCACTTTACACACAGTCGACTGAATGCTTTAAAGTGAAGTGTATGTGTTTTACCACACATTTGTATCTGCATCTGCGCATTGGTGTCTAAATGTCTCTAAATATTCAGTTTTTTTCTGTCTCTGTACGGACATGAGTGTAAGTGTCTTTATGCTTGTGTGTACCTAGATGCTTGTAAACACAGGTCTTGTGCATCTTGCCCATAAAGAGCTCCAAGCCGATGATGGCATAGATGATGATGACAAAGAGGACCAGCAGGGCGATATGGAGCAGAGGAACCATGGCTTTGATTATGGAGTTCAACACTACCTGTAAACCTGTAGGACAAACAAAAAGGACCTGCTCAGAATACATACATATGTGGATGGGCACAAAAAGGCACTGAAATTAAGTGTAACGATCAAAGCTTTTTGTCATACAAAAGCATTGATAATACATCATATACATAGCATAAGTAGTTCAGCATGTCTGCACTTAAACTTAGTATTATGTTTGTTCTCCAATGAGTGCCTTCAATGAGGAAGGATACAAAACAGCTGTAGTCAAAACAGAGCTTGTTCATAGGATATACAACATTCCAGTTAATTTACTGAGTTTGCTTCATAACAATACTGAAAATGTCCAAGATTACCTTATTTTAAAACATTGTTTTAATCCATTATAAAATATGGTTTTGTAGATACAATTACTTGATGAGATTTTATTTCACATTCATGTCAACATTATATCTTGAAACATTCTTGAAACGAACCATGCATTTTGTACACAAATGTAAGTGTATGTAAATAATTAATTGTGTTTGAGTGAAGGCAGTTGTGCATTTATTTACATATAATTTTGCAAAGTAAATGTATGAGCTAACTTAGGAATACCTGGAATACTCTGAAAACTGTTATCTGTTGATTAAATATATAACACAATATATAACCTGTTAATTGCAAAGCTCAATTAAAGATCACAGTCTTTAATGTGAATTCTACAGTACATACTGTACATTTCAGTCAGTAACAATCGGACTAGAATCCTTTAAAAACACAGATCTGTCAGTCAGTGTGCTGATCAGCTAGTAAACGTGCCACTGATCGGTTGCCATTACACCAGTTCAATACATCATCCATTCATGTTGGACAGGTTTCAGTCTAAACACTGTGCACCGCAGCACCCATGCTTTCAAACCAAACAACAGATTGTGGAATGTGAACTAGTGTCCTGTCCATTTATTTGGTTGTAACAGGCACAACCACAGACTCACACACACTCACACAGATGTCCTCCATGATATCTGATCCTTTTCTGACTTCTGGCCTGCTGGATTATTGATTTCTGTAGTCACTAACACAGACAGGCTGACAGACAACTCATCTACTGCTCGTACTGCCACTGATAACAAGACAAGAAGACTCTCTGTGTCACTATGTGTGCATGTGCGCATTTGTGTATCATCGTGCCTGCATGTGAGGCATCAAACATCAATATCAGCTGCAATCTGTGGTTAATTTATCCTCCACCTTAGTCAATCACCATTCACACCTGGTGCCCAAAGCACTGTTACGACTCTCTTTCTTTCACCGTTCTCTTACTGTACTGTACTTACTGGGTACTCCAGAGACCAGTCTGAGCGGTCTGAGTACTCTGAATGCCCTCAGAGCCTTGACATCAAAGCCTGCTGCTTTCCCTCCAATGGGAGTAGCCCCATCCCCTTTGGTGGCCTGTTCCAAAATCGCACTGAATAACCTGCAAGACAGAATGTAATCACTTAAGTAATTGTCATTTTCGGGTTGACATCACATTTTAAAATACTAGAGAATTCCTGAGAGACAGGAAAGCAATGAAAGACATACAGACACACAGGGAGATAACACAGCAATAATGAATGTAAATGCCATTGTTATCATTATGGCCTTATTTTCTACTTCCTCTATCATCACTGAGGAAACTGTCACTATATGCATCACCTTTATAAAACAACCAACATTTAAACGTCAACCCAGTTTGAGATTTTGTAAAGTAAAGGAAATGGTAAAGACATCTGTGCAGTGTTTTTTGGAGAAAACTCAACAGTAGAAAATAAAACACCTTAATTAGTTTGCTCTCCAACAAACAATAGAAAGTGTTTCATCTGTTCCCTCTGTTTTTCCACAGATAGGGAAATGTGAGACACTCAGTTTTAATTGTTTGACAGTCAGCACAACAGAACCCTGCATGTACATATCTGTAGTGACAGAAGTTGTCTGCCCAACGTATTTATATCTTATATGTGTGTGTTTGTGTATTTATCACATTGTGGTACCAAAAACCTGTTTATACACTCAATGGTGTCACTGACTTTTACAGTGACAACTTGGTTTCAGGTTAGGCTTAGGTTAAGCTTATGGTAAGGTTTAGAGTTAAGCAGTTGTGAAGGTAGTGTAGGTTGAGTAAATCCTTATGAAATTAATGTAGGTGAATGAATGAATGAAGTCCCTTCGGGGTCATAAAAATAAACATGTTTGTACGCACAACACTGCCAGATTGAACTAATGTTACACAACCTTTGCTGTCTAAATGTTGTAATCTATCTGGCACTCAAAGAATGTGGAAATGCTTAATGATGCAAATGAATGTCCTCTATTTAAATGTATTATTACATGGTTGACTTTTGGCTAACCTTCTTCATGAGATGTTTTACAGACACCTTTTTGCATAGAGTGACACAACTTTAAATACATGAACACTACAGTATGTGGCAAAAAAGACCATGTATATGGACACCCTTGAGCAACCAGGTGGTTTAGACACCCCACTATAAATACATCTTAAGGGTATATACGGAGTAAGGAATATAAGGAGTGGACAGAAAGCACCCAAACTCATTAACATTCTTTGGTCTGATTGGGAACAAATCCCTCAAGCTAAATTCAAAATTCTTGTAGAAAGTTTTCTAGGAAATGTGGAGGTTGCAATAGCAGCAAATTAATGTTCATACTTCCACACACATTTAACCTTACAGTATACATACATACGTAGAAATGCATAATAATGCAAATCGAATCTACAATAAAACAGCTAAACATGTTTTTTTTATCCATTATCCCCTATGAAATTATTTACAGGCATCACTTTGGTGAGAGTGGCTCACATGCGCGCATGCATGTTCGTCCATCTGAGCTTATCACTCTCCCCTCCTTTCTCTGTCTCTCTGAGATCCTTTAGAAATCACCATACAATGCCATTTTCCAGCTAGCGTGGCTCAAAGGCCAGTCAGCGGCACGTTAGTCATGGAGAATTATCAATTAGCACAGATGAAATGGCCACTTGAAAAGACCTCTCAAAACATATCGCCTGCTCTCTACCTCTCACTCTCTCTGCCTCTCTATTTCACACTACTTCCCTCTCAATTTAATTCACTCTCTCTCTCTCTCCCTGTCGCTGTGGGAAGCACACCTTTGAAACAGAGTATGAAAAACACGTCAAGGATCCACAGTTTTGCACCACCAGCATTTTGCCCAACATGTTTTGCTGTGATGGGGTGTTAAATGATAATTAGAGCCTTTGAATGTAGCACCACATAATAGAACCAAAACAACCAAAGCTAAAGATAGTACATTCATGTGTACATTCATGAAGACAACAGAGGCCAAGATGTCACACTAATAGAGAAAAACACGACATGCAACTGATTATGTTCATTATAAAGTAACCACTTAATTGTTATGCATAACATATTAATTATTAAATCTGCTTAATGTCAAAGTAGTAAAATGTCTTTACCAAACTCCATTAGTGGTGTTTTTGTTGGACCAAAGGACAAAGTCTATAGATATTTAATTCACAACGATATAAAACATGCAGATGCACCAAAAAGAGAAAGCATACATACAGATTGTCATATTGCATATGAAGCACACAGCTCACTGAACCTTGACTAAACTCTTACATGCCTATAAGTGTATAGGCTCTAGCATTTATGTGTATGTGTATAAGCATGTGTGTGAGAGTGTATGTGCATGTGTGCCTCTGAGGCTGCTCAGCACCAGGTACAAACTCAGAGGGAGTGAACTCTGTCACTTCTCATCTGTAGAGACATATCCACACATACAAAAGCACAGGCAGGGTGGCAGTCAGGTGCACACTTGCACAAAAACAAGCACTCATTCATGCACAAACAGAGATACAGTGCTGTCACAGCTGAACATTTTCTAGACCTGCCTGGATCTGTGTGTCCCCTCTGAGTGTGTGAATAGGAAAGGAAATGTGCATGTATTTGTGTTGAGGTTTTGGTAGGGAAATTGGATGTTGGTTTTGGTCGCTGTCTTTCAACAAGCAAGTCATATTGGCACAGGACAGCAGCACAGGACATTATTTATATTGTGTGCAAGATGTCACCTGAAACAAGTGACCAGATCAAGTCTAATTAGCATGTTTTCATGCTGTTTTTTAGGATTGTTAGGATTTCAGCTCTATATTTACTACTACTCTAGCTCTACTGTACTGTACATTACTGTACATTTTTGATTTGTGTGTTCTCGTTGATATTTGTGTTGCCATGGATCTTTCTGGGAGTGGTTCTCTTCTTTTCTTTCCTTTCTTTAATGAGAGAGCAGCTGTAACAGGCAAAACAATTTTCCTCTGGGATTAATAAGGTTTTTTGAATCTTGAATCTTGAATCTTGAATCTACTACTTACGACATCAAAGGCAGTAGTGGCCACTTGTAAATATGTTTATTTTCACAAATGAAAAAGGGTTTACACTGCAACAAAGGAAACAAACCCTAGGGAAGTATATGGAGGCCATCCAGGTTCAATCTGCCAAACCAGCAAGCATCAACCTCCCTAAAGTATCCTTGAGCCCTGTCAATTCCAGAGCATCAACTTGTACTTGACCTTATCAACTGTCTGTGGCAGGGTTGCAAAAAAAATCAGCACACATCATAGCACAGTTGTTAACATTACACAGTTAAGTCACAATAAAAGGTATAATTCAAACAAAGAGAGAAGAGAAACACAGAGGCAGAGAGATAGAAGGGCAGACAGAGAGGATAATAGCATAAGAGTGGTAAAGGTTGTGTTTATGCCCGCGGCACTGGCACCATGATACCAGCCGGTGGGGGGTGTGTGTGTCTTTGGGGCGCCGCCAACTATGTTCAGTTAGTGATGCCTAATGTGAGTGCACACTTGACCAGCAATGAACAGACTGAGTGTGTGAATGCGTGCGTGTTGGTGCATTCACAGGGCCTCCCTTCAGGCTTAGGTTTTTTTTTTTTTCTTGCTAAGCCACCCTTTTGTACAAATACACACACGGTCAATTAGACCATTTTTATGGCATTAATGTAACTGTCAGGACCACTTGCTATTGTACCATTACCCTCACATAAAATTATACACAAGGCACAGCTGGCAGACAGGACCCGTGTACACATCCACAACACAGGCACAGAGGGTTTGGCAGAGGGGACATGTTGCTGAGTTGTAGATAAAGAAAAACTGAGCAGAGCTTTGCTATCAGCATCTAACAAGCTAATCAGTTTAGGCTTCACCGATACACTGTTGGGCAAAGTTTGCTGTGGCTTTAATACAAATCCACTATGAAGAAAGCTTGTTATATGTCAATATTTCTTTTAAACATTGTTGTATATTGTCCTGCAGTACATTAATATTAGCAAAATACCACAAAAAAGGTATTTAGGATAGGATAGGATAAGAGGGAGTGAAATCACTTTGCTGTTTGTGCTGCAATAATCAAAGATTTTGTGATTTTATTTTGAAAAACTAGCACTGTGAGAACTCCTGGCATCAGAGAGAGGGTGTGTTGGCTGTAGTTTTATTTGTTGACAGTAATTATACCAAGGTACTATGATTAATTTGACTGATGTGCTGCTGTTTAAAAATGTGTCAGGTAGAGCTTTTAAAAACCCTGGAAAGAGACAGTGAATTATACAGGACTTGCTATCTTTGTCATTCTCTCTATCAAACAACACTCAGTTAGAGTAATGTAGGACCATTAAAAAGCATTTCAAAGATCTCTTTTTTGCATTTCTATTCACTCACCCTACGACTACAATGATGAAGTCAAGCAGATTCCAGCCGTTCCTCAGGTAGGCGTTGGGGTGGAAGAGCAGGCCATAGGCGATTACCTTTAGGAATGCCTCCACTGTGAAAATGATGAGAAACAGATACTCCACACGCTCCTGTAGAGACACACAAAAAAGATAGGTTCATTTATTTGTAGTAGTATGAGAGACTTTGCATTAGAGAAAGATAAAAATTAAGACAATCAGAGAGAGAGAAAATGTAGGTTAGTTAGAGCAACTGCATAACAAATCATTAAGATTACCATACATCCACTCACACTCATGACATTATTTATTTATGCCCACATCAACACTAAAGACTTTGTATGTGATTTATGAGTGCTGCCATTGCTGGCTTCTACTCCCTTTAGTTTATCAGCCCGGGCATGATGCCTTGTTACTGTTTATGTGGTTACTTGTGGTGTGTGTATGTGTGTCTATGAGTTTGGATATTTATGTGTATGTATTTGTCTAAGTTGTCATGTACACAGTCAGAGCATTTTGATTAATTAATCAAAACGGTTCTCTTCCTCTCCTTAGAGGCTAATGTCTGAAGAGAGGAATGCATGTGTATGTTAGTATACACACAAATGCACATATACACAACCTTTCTACTACAAAGTTCCTCAGAGACTGTCGTCACTGAGATGACCCTGGCTAACAGGGTCCTGGGAAATGTCCTGAAATGGCCTTAAAAGAAATACAATCTGAGAGGGGAGGATTATATAACTTTCTGACCATTCTAAATTTCCAACCAAATCTTCATTCTTCAAAAACTTTGCTTTCTAATTTTTTTCAAGTTTATAAACCAAGACAATCCCCACACATCCCCATTTTCTTTGTCCCTTTGAGGTACATAGTTTGTTTTTTTTTTAGATAAAAATATATTTAGCTCTGTCCATTGGTTTGCCCTTTCTCCGCCTCCTTTTTCCACTGTTTTCCCATGGACATGTACACAGACAGAGGGCCAGAGGTTTGGGACAGGAGGCCAGAGAGCCTGGAGAGACTCACTGGGAAAAAAAAAACTATTAAACCTGGATCTGGAGGAGTATTTGTGTGGCCCTAAACTTAGCAAGGAATTAGCAAAACTAGCAAACTGTTCTATCAGTGTCTTAGTCGGGATATGCTATAGGCACTTTCTGAGATAAAAAATAAAAAAAGCCTGGTAACTGGCTTTCTTGGATTATTAGCAATTATTAACAGTTATTTACCAGACACATTTAAACTAGAGCTTGCGTTTATAGCAACACCTAGTTGTCTACCTTTGAATTACCTTAACGTTAGCAGTGTACAAGAAAGAATGAGCTACTTGGCTAAATTAATGAGCAGATGCATAGCATACTTAAAGCGACTGGTGGTGGTTTGGGCGTCCAAAAAGATTTCAGTGGTTCTCCGGAGCAGCTAATGCTAGTGCTGCTGGTTTATATTTGTGCAGTTGTTAACGCCGCAGCTGTCATAAGAATTATTATCACTGTTATCCATTCATGTAACCATAGTCCTAATCATGATATCACTGCACTATGTGTAATGCAAATTTCATTTTGAACTACGGGTGGAAAGCACTATTGAAACTGTCTGCATTAGAAATCACTCAAGCTGGGGCTAGTTTACAACTAAAAGGTGTTTAAAATACAATTAATTTGATTTGTGTTTTAATGATGTGAATACCACACAAACTGTGATTTGGGATTGTTGTTTTCCCACACCTAAAAATGTTCAAGAAGCTCGACAGTGGAGGGAGAGACATGAATGGTAATACATTTTAAAAGACAACTTGAAAGGCAATTTGATTTTTAGGCCAGAAATTCTGCACCAGAACAGAAAGGTGCCTTAAACTTGTTTTGTTTTCTCTTTCTGTCTTTCTCAGCTTCTCTCATTTCAATTCCAGCCCATCCAGTGTTAAAAGATGAAGATTTTCACATTGAACAGATGTCTTTCTGTTCTATCTTTGTGCATGTCAGTTTCAGAGACAATTTATTGTTTTTAGATTCATCATTCATACTGCAGACCCTCCACCACACACTTAGTATTGGTGTATATGGAAGTAATTAATCTAACACACATTAACACACACACACACACATCCACCCCCTGAAACACTCCTAAGCACTTTCTCTTGAAACACACACAGATAGTCACACAAATGCAAGCTGTGTATCTGCCAGTGACAGGCAGACAGTGAGGCGCTCTGAAGAATAAAACCCAGAAAAACATCTGGTAGGAACAGCTCAGCCTGACACACACACAAACACTTCTCTGCCTCCTTCTCTTCTATACAGACCCATAAAGGGCAAAATCCATAAGGGACAAGACTAATTTGGTTAGTGACTGGAAAGAAATTAGAGAAATGATGAGAGACTGAGAGAGAGGAGGAAGATGGATGAGAGAGAATGAAAAAGAACAGAGAGAAGTGAAGAGAGGCAAACTAAAGAGAGAGAATAGGAGAGAAAGGAGGCGCACACACAATGACAGACAGGTGAGTATATGGGAGCAATAATTCAGTTATCTGTGATAGATCAACCAAACCCCCCATCCATCAATGAGCCCAATCAGATTAGAGTATCGACATTCTACCATACAGTGGACAATGATACTATTCACTGTGTGTGTGTGTCTGCAGCAAGACAGGATTAGGCATTAAGCTGTTTTTGAAAAATATCATAGACCCATCACAGTCATATAGGTATGATTCTTTCGTGTACTGTCAAGAAGAACAAAAAAACCGGACAGACTGTACAGAAACTAGATAGCATTTTTATTTCAAAACATCTTGCAACACGTCTACAGCCAAAACTTAACAAAACTTTCAGAAACAGAAAAGAGAGCTGCTATAGCTGCTGCCGCGCAACAGACACCAGACTGTATGACAAGTAAATACTACAGATGTCTTGATACCGCTTTTTAATTTGACTGTAAGTACAAGTACTTACATTTGAGTACTACTACTACTACTACTGTTGTGTTCGATGCAGTGTTTAGCTGCTTTTACCCATGCCCTCTGGACTGTCTTTAGGCATTCAGGTCCAGACTTTACACAGAGTTGCACTGTCACACATGCAGCACCCACACAGACATACTCAGCTCACATTAGGGGGAACAGTCAGTTTGATTTTGGGAAGGAGTGTCTCTGTGTAGATTGTGCAAGAGGCACGACATTTTACAAAATGTACACTGCAAAATCAGCTGTTTCATTTACAGGATTGAAGCAGAGCCAACCACATTATTAAAACTTTGTGTAATGTGTACAACCTCAGTTCATTGCTGCTTAAATTAGCAAACCTATTGTACTGTATGTCCTGCTAACACTTATCTTAAAATGTCTCCACACCAATGACATTTTTTCACCTTTGCCTACCCAACACGAGATTAACACTCTGCCATTAGCGGTATTGGGTGCAGTACTGGGGATGTTTGAGTATCTTATCATCCCAAATAAATAAGATGCTCATCTATGATAGTTATAATTAAGTTTACACTTATTTATGACTATTATTACTTTTAAGAATTACAAATATAAACTGTTTTTTGCCATCACATATAACAGTTCACATATTGTCCTGAGAGGAAAGGTGCTGATATTATGATTTGTGATTGGCTGGTTATACATCACGAGAGGTAATAAAGGATAAAATTACTGCCACACTATAAATAGCACAAGGTAATTAATTCATTCATCTTCTATACCGCTTAGTCCCCGCAGGGGTCACGGGAGTGCTGGAGCCTATCCCAGCCAGCTTACGGGCAAGAGGCGGGGTACACCCTGGACAGGTCGCCAGTCTATCGCAGGGCCACATACAGACAAACAACCATTCACGCAATTTAGAGTCCCCAGTTAACCTAAGCATGTCTTTAGACTGTGGGAGGAAGCCGGAGTGCCCGGAGAGAACCCTCGCAAACACG
>OMLM01007686.1:31614-45599 GCA_900302695.1 Helostoma temminkii | reverse complement strand
GTTGTTCGTCTATTGCAGGGCCACATATAGACGAACAACCATGCATACTCTCACTCACACCTACGGGCAATTTAGAGTCCCCAGTTAACCTAACTGCATGTCTTTGGACTGTGGGAGGAAGCCGGAGTGCACGGAGAGAACCCACGCAAACACGGGGAGAACATGCAAACTCCACACAGAAAGACCAGGACCTTCTTGCTGTGAGGAGACAGTGCTAACCACTGCACCACCGTGACGCCCAGCACAAGGTAATATTAGTTAATATTCCCACAACGTTGTCACAAGGTAAATCAAAAGGTAAGTCAAAAACTACCAATAGGTTACATCACCTGGTGGTCATGTGTTACATGATTAATGATGAATGAAAACGGAGGCAAATGGTTAAAATGGAGTCAGATGGAGAATAAACATAAGCAGTTAGACAACAATACAAATTTTGGTTACCCAAACTTAAAGTACTTGAGGGAGAGAACAAAGCTGTTATTACTGTTATTACTGTTAGTATGAAACAAAAAGTTAAGTCCTTCTCACCAAGTTTCTTTTTCTTTCTGTCTCTCTCTGTATCACTCTTCCCTCACTTCTATGTCCTCACCTCCTCTCTCCCCCCATCTCTCTTTCTCTCTGTAGGTGCCAACCATAAGTTACCATGGAGACCAAGATGGGTTCTGACGTTACTATGGAAACTGTGGGCTGCAACAGCACACACACTCTCTCTCTATCTCACACACACACACACACACACAGATGACACTGATCAGTATTGTACCAAGAATATCCACAGCACATAGTCCTAATTGCTACTCCTCAGTCAGCAACAAGACTTCATATTGTGTGTGCACATGTGTCTTCCCTTTTCTGTGTTTACGTGTGAGTGTATCTGTGAAACTGTGTGCTTGGCCTACTCCAGTGGTCCGAGTCATTTATTTACCATCTGTCACCAATGATAGTACTGAATGTGTCAACTGTTAAACTTTAGCATGTCATTCTATCGCTGTGCGTGGGGATTTGATTCAATAAACCTTTCATATTTACAACAACATGTTTACAGTAAAATAGTACACTGCCATACATCATCAATGTGTTACCCCTACACTTTAGCTCACAGTTTGTGACAAAATTATCCTGAATTCACAAAGTGGGAACAAAATAAAATGATTTCATTTATAATATTTTTTTTTTACAAACTTTTTTAAGAGATTAAATAAAAAGCTAAAGCTACTTGATGTTTGCTGCAATATCAAAGCTATCAACACTCATCAAAAGAGCTGAGGATTCATAATGCCCTATTATCTTTTGATATGAAACCCAAACCAGTGGGGGAAAAAAATGCTTTTTAGGTCACTGTATCAGCACTTAAGATCAAACGTTCTTGTTATATCCAGCAGCCATAAAAAGATTTGGTTTGCACTAAGGACATAAAACTATAGAACACATGAGAGGAGAATCGGTAGGGAGGCAGCAGCCAAGAGGTTAACGTGTCTATGTGGGAAGGAAAAAGGAATGAACGACACTCTACTCTCAATAAGGTACTACTGAGGTGATACTGAGAAGGCAATGTTGAACTACTATGGCACCTTGGGTTGTACAAAAGACTGATAAACTGTCAATCACTTTTGTCAGTTGCCCTGCACACTTTTAGTAGGAAATAGAAGTGTTTTCTTTTCACTGCACTCACTCTTGTTGCATGGTGCAACAGGTCTCAAGGAAAAAAATAAATAAGTCACAATCTCTAACGGAGATAAAAAACGGAGCTGCTATCAAAAGCTTAATATGCTTTAAGATTCACCCAGTTCAAAGTTACTGTAGTTTTACTGGAATACTACTAGGTGGGTATTAAGGCGTCCAATATGATTTAATTTGAAAATGTTTAACCATTACATCTACAGTAAATATAAATAGTCAAGGTAAGTGTGAGCACATAAGCAATAGGTGGCACCCAGTTTCGGTGTTTCTATATGGCAGAGACTCAGTGGATGGAGCAATAGGTTATAGAAAGCACAAACACTAACTCTGCACAGTTCTCAGCACAAAATCCAAAATACAAGTCCTTAAAGGACAGAGCCTGTTCTTAAGTCCAAATAATCAATCCAAGTGTCCAAATAACACAATCGAGAGGCAGGGTCTGCGAGTAGTATCCATGGGTAACAGGGTTCACAGAACCAGAGAACAGCATCCAGATATTCAGAGCCAAAAATCAGAGTCGGAGTGCAGAGCCAGAAAACTGGAGTTTCAAATGACAGAACTGATAATCAGAGACAGGGAAACAGGTCAGACAGGGAGTTTCAGAATGCACCAGGAAATCAGTCAGGTCAGGATTAGAGAGAATTCCATGTGGCAAACAAACCAAGACAAGACAATCTGGCAGAAAAACTGTGTCAGAAGAGCTACTTATATAGCCAGGTGCACAGGTGCAAACAATCAGGATGATTAACCAAAGAATGAACAGGCAGCAAGAGTGAAATCCTCCTTTAATGGAAAGTGGGGCTCTGGGAAGGCTCAAAGATGAGAAGACAGTCAAGATAATGACCTGCCAACTCAGAGGTAAGACCGAGATCTTGACACTAGCCCTAAAAAGGAAACTAAATCAATAATGGATAGAGATTCATGCACATACACAAAACCACACACATCGTCATAGTATATATGTATTTTTACACTCAACAGATCTATATGTTGTAATGCCAGCTTACAGTTATGTAGCTGATGATTGTTTATCTGGAAAATGAAAGCTTGACCTGTAAATATTCGAAGCCAAGTTTTTGCATTAATGTTGACGCCGCTGTATTAAACCTATGTCTTTCTTGTGTTTGTCCTGTGCTCCCTTAGGCATTATGAATATCAAAGTTTAGAAAGTTTCCTGTTTCCAGGCAACAGATTACAGAGATGAAGACAGAAGCAAATAAAGAAGAAATAAAAAAATAACATAATAGAGAGAGAAAGTTAGTTGATATTTGTGTATATGTAACAAAAGCCCTGATACACACTCTCATCATGTCAAAGCTACTATACAGTACATCTGACCTACATGCCTTTGGACCGGAGGAGAATGCCCATACTGAAGGTAAAACAAACATTTAAAATTGTCTGCAAAAACAGACTGACGTGTAGAAAGCAGGAGACAATGTTTAGAGAAGGATGACAAAATAGAAAGAATAGGGAACAGAGTGCAGGAAAGACAGAAACAGAAAGAGAGAAAACAGAGTAATAGGTCTAAAAATAAAAAAACGCAGGGGTATAAATCATCTCATATAGACATTCAGAGTGTGTGTTAGTGAGTGTGTGCATAAATGTGCGAATGTGTGCCTAAGCTATCTGCTGTCTGAGGGGAAGGTAACTGGTACCCTTGAGAGAGGAGAAGGAGAGAAAGAAAGCAGAGGACACCAGGAAGAAAAAGAGAGTAAGATACTGTAAAGAAGCCAAATGAAAGGACAGAGGTGAATGGGTGGAAAAATAACATTATTTTGTTCTGTTTTCACTTTTCCTTCCATCCCAGCTCCACACACCGTCTCTTTCCTTTTTTCTTCTCAAATTTAAAATACTACCTCTCCAGTTCTACATACTGGGGTGTGTTTGTGTGCATGTGTGCTGACTTATAATGACTTCTCCTGACTCCTGCCTCACTATCCAGTGAGACACATCCATGCAGTCAGATACACAAGCTGAGGTACAAATGAAGACAAAGTGAAGTGACAGACAAACATACAGATCACTGTACTGCATCAACATCAGAGTAGCTGCTCGCTAAACTGACAGGATAAGATAGATTACTATACTCTATAAGCCACCGCATGACTCATGGTACAGAGCTTGTGTGGAATTGTGTGTGCGCTTTGAATCTGAATATGCCGCAATATAGCTGAAAACATATTGTGAAGATGAAATGACTGACAGGTGACAGCACAACACATAGCAGCATATCATGAGTAAGATTTTCATCGGTTGTACTTCACATGTCCTAATGTCTCTTTTGTTCAGTAATATAAGGGAATAGGAATGCAGTCAATAATAAGATTGCTTGTAAGCTCAATGTACCAAATTACCATTATGAATGCCATCATTGTGAAAACATTATGATCTGAATTTACTAATCACAATTGTTGGTTTGTCATTAATTAGCCAATTAATAATCTGTTAGTGGAGAAATAACCACTTTAACAGTTTCAATGATGGACAATGTATAGACAAAACTCATATATAAATTGTTCAGGCTTTTATATAGATTACGACCATCTGAGCAATTTAATTCAATCCAATACAACAGCCCTGTATAAAGTTATACATTTTCAGTTTTTAAGCTGAAGCTCTCAGAAATGTGATAATTCTACTACATATGAATTATTAAGGACATTGTGGGGGGATTATTCCTGGGGTAATTTATTTTAAGAGGTGTCTCTAGTGTTTTGGCCTTCCTATTTATAATAATGAGGGGTCCATGCTTGCACACATATGCATCAAAAAGGTTTTACTACTATCCTGATTATATAGGGAACCAATTTGAAGAAGGCACAAACTTGTAGTAGTAATATTGTTAGTTATATTACAACTGAATATCCAGGTGAGTCTGAAATGCTCCTTCATTAGAAAACCTTGTTGGTATTAATGTGTCAATGCTCTGCAGTTATGAAAACAGCATTGGTGAAAAAATCTTAGAAAAAAACTTGACTGTATTTATACCAGGCAGATATGGACAAAGAAAACAAATGGCTTGATATAAAAACTTAAATATTGCCATGATCAACATTCTGAAAATTTATTTAAATATAGATTTTCATCACTGCGCAATCCACCCATTCTACTCTTCATCTCTCTCTTTGTCATTCCAGTCCTTTCCTGCATACATAGTCAGATAAGTAAAGCTATGCTTGTCAGCACATTATTTCATCCACTGGCCTTTCCTCCCTTCTCATTCTTTGTACTTCCCCTTGTCTATTCATATCCACCTCTTTACTTCCTCTCTTTCTATTTCTTCTCCTTTTTTGTCCATTTGTTTTTCTCTTCCTGTCTGTCCATGTCTCTCCCTGTGCTCCCTGTTCTCTCTATCAGTTACTCTGTCTGCATAACAGGAAGAAACAGAAATAGTTGGATGAAATAAATTGTTCGTAGTAACAGAGAAAATCTGCATGTTCCCTGAATGACTAACCAGAGACATGCCACCCTGTGGATAAGAGGCTGCAGAAATTCCAGGCAAGGCTTTCCTAGAATTCCCTGTCTTCCATATAGGAAAATATATATGTTTTGTTGCATCAAACCTGGATTATCAGTATAACTGTTCCCACCGCCACTATCTCAAGGTTACGATAACAAAAACAATAACATCACCATCAGTACAATCAGTACACAAATATACAGCTCTAGAGATCTGTTTTATTGTAAATATTCATTTTGTATTATACTGTAACACACTGTGACACACTGAAACAAGAGCTTAATCTGACATTGATACAAATGCAGAACTGTTACATTTAGCAATCAAAAATGACTCATCAACTTTATCGTTGGAGGTTGGTGTCCCAAAGAGCACAAAAGTATGAAACATGAGAGTAATCACAAGGACAAATGAACACACTAAATATTAAACCCACTAGTGTACAAACAAACACACAAACTAAACTAAATAAGTAGAAAAAGCACTTGTGATAGAAATAACCCAAATCCTTGCTGTAAAAGTGACCTGCAGTCACAGTAATATGAGAACACACACACCCTCAGTGACAACGTGGGCTATGTGATGTGTGTGAAAGAGAACTGAATTTTGCCTCCGAGCTCTTTACCTACTGAGATCAAACACTGCATGGTTGTGTATGTGCCTGCAGATGTGCATGTGTGCAAGTCCCACTGTGTTGACATATGGTCTCCTTGGATATGATGCAGGATGGGCCAAGAGCCATGGAAGTGTGGGAAATGCAGACTAGTTCAACAAAGCTAAGGGATATTTTAAATTTAAATGACAGACAAATGTTTAAAACGCTTTACAGCAGGTTAAAATGCACACTGATGTTTACATATTTTATTTTGAGACAAATAATATATCAATAGAATTTTTTTTCTTTCTAATGGAAACTCTGGCAGTACTGACCACAATGAAATATTGATTGACTGCTTGTGAAACAGAATTACTTCCATGTTCCACTGCTTTTTCAGTATCCAAAATCTTGGGGAAAACACATTTCTTCTGGACAACAAATGAAAACATCCTTCATTTTCTCTCTCTTTCTCTGTGGCTATCTCTTTTGTTCTCTCTTTTTCTATGTTGAATTGGTTGTATTGCTCCTATCAGAACCAAACAAACCACTCTATCTTCTCGCAGAGTGCTGGAAAAGCCCTGTCTGTGAATGAGTCTGTGTGCGTTCGTGTTTGTGCTGAGCATCATTCCTCCCCTGGTTAATGTCCAGTGGTGCGAGACCAGAACACAACACAGTGAAAATGGAGAAGCAGAGATACAATGGAAAAAGACTGAGGTGTGTGTCAAACAAAAAAGAGAACATAACAATGTGTGACTAAAGCACTGCAACAGTTGCCTTCACACATGGTTTCATTAGAAAGTTATGACAGGGGATTGGGTCTTTAGGTGTTATTTTACTGAAAAACCTAATTCTGTGTGACATTTAGCTAGTAAAGAACGGCAATAACATTTCAGATAAGATACAACTTTAATGATCGACAATGGGGCAATTCACTTGTTACAACAACATGAAAAATAGGTAAAAAAACAAGACAGTAAAAACTGTTGGGATGGTGCACTTAACTTGTTGTATAGTCTTATGGCAGTGGGCACAAAACACTGCCTGAAGAGGTTTGTCTTGATTTTTGGTGGAATCAGTCTGTGGGTGAATGAGCTTCCCATCTGTCACAGTTCATTATAAAGTGAGTGAGACAGGTTTTTTCATTTTTAATTTAATTTTATACTTTTACTTTTTCATTTTCAGTATGGTATTGCTGTTCCTGGAGTAAATTATAGACACATAAATGGTAGGAAAGAGCAGGAAACTATGGCAACTAGAGATTTATGGTATTCATAATACATGTCTTGGTTTAGTCTGCTGAGGTGAAACACGGGAACTGACTAATATACAACCATGATGTCTCACAGCAAACTCTCATTTGAGTGAGATTTCCAGTATCTTACCCCCTGACCTCCCAAATCATTATTGATGAAATACAGTATAATTAAAGAGAAGAAAGCTTGTGTAGCTCTCCTACTGGGTGCCATAGCAATGCCATCATGACCCCCAAGCAGGATTAGCTGCTAACTCCTACTCCCCTGCTGTTACCATAGTAGCACTGTTGAAACAGCGACCCACAAGCTATAAAAAGACAAACCTAACTTCAAGAATGCAAAAAAGTGAAATAGAAAGAGAAAGTAATTAAGATAAGGGGATGGGGTCTTTAACATACAGTATTTGATTTGAGTGAAGCACACTTCGGCTGATGGGTCAAAAGCGAGAAAGAGGGAAAAGCCTGAGGAGGGCTATAACAGTGTTATTAATCAGGACAAATGAGAACAAATTTCATTTCACTCTTGAAACCTCAGAGATCTTCACCTTGTCTTGTTTCACCCTCTGCATTCTTTTTCTCTCACTTTCACTTCATCTCTGAATCTGTAAAGACTCCATCTTTACCACATTTCTGGCAAGAACACTTGGATTTGGCTGCTACCTTTACTTGTTTTCTTACAGTATGACCATTGGGCTGCAATGATTTATTACTTTCATTATGGAACAGTGTTGATTATATTCATAACATGGCCATGGAAACACAGTACAGTTTAACTGAGCTGTAGTTTATTTCAATGAATGAATTCAGTGAAAGGCAACATGCAGAACTTGGACTTGGAACTTGTGCTATGTCTATAGCATCAGCTAAAAACAGAAGTAGACGTTGGTGAAAATTCAATTACAAACCTTTTTCATGTATTGTTATGTTTGTGACATGGATATCTAATTATAAGTAGGTTGGAGGAGGAAGATCTGATGCCATTCAAGTCTGAAGGACAGCTGAAGAGGAAAATAATGAAAACATGAAACAAATGGTTCCACTGAAGACAAATAATAAATAAAAAAGTTGCAGGTGAGAGTGTGACAAGAAAGGAGTGATGCTACATGTTGTGTATGTATGTTTTTTTCCCTACAAAATGCATTACAATATGTAGGCTAAAGTTGTTAGGTATTATCCCTTAACTGCATAATGTAGTCTATAGATCTGCCAGAATCCACTTGTTTTATCAGACCAGTCAAATGAACAAGTAAAACTAATGTTTCTTAAGTATTAGAACTTGTTTTTAACTATGTTCTAATTGTAATTAGAAGTGGTCCTAATTAGTGGTTCTGGTTGTCTAATTACAACAGAACTCTAAGTTCCTGTTATGAATATTAATTTGCAAGCTTTCAGTCACTCAGTGTAGTACAAAAAACTTTAAAATGTTTCATAAGATAAGAAAAAAAAGATAAGTGCACAAGGACCTTGTAACCAACAAATTAATTCAAATTAAAATTCAAAGTATCAGATGTGATGTGATGGAGAAAAAGCTGAGTGAACCTATAGAGCATCACATTAGTTCTGTCAGAGCACTGAAGTTGAACACACCCTCAGCTGATCAGTATCAACTGAGTCGAGTTACATAATCTGACACATTTGCTCTCTCACTCTCCTCTGATCATTCATATCATATTCATATTGGGACTGCTGTGACTAGTTTAGCTGATTTATTCCTCTGTACACTCCTGAAGTACTACCTTTCCACCATCCTATATAACATGCATACCACACTTCCTTCCTTGCAAACAGTCATATTATAAAAGAAGTGAGAAGAAAAACAGCTGAAAATATTTTCAGCTTGCTTTGTGTACTGTATTTCTCAGATGAAAAAAAAAAAGCACACACAAAAAACAAAGCAAACAACACCTACATCTCCCTTTCAGCTCAGTGGGGAACACAATGGATGGGGCTTGCATCCCTTTTACCTTCTGTACAGACGTGGCCATCGTTAACTACATAGAGATAAACACTTCCCACATTCACCAGTACATACAGCAATTAGGTGATACCTCATGTATGTATATACGGTATATGCCACAATTAAGGGGTTATCTGTGAAAAAGTTGAAGAACACAGTAAATAGGAGAAAGAGATGTGTGTAAAATAAGACAAAAAGAGAGAAAGGTAAGGAAAACAGAAAAGGACTCATCAAGTCAAAATGACATTTATATTTTGTTAAATCAGAAGTAAAAAAAGAAGAAGAAGAAGAGCATTTGGGATGCTGTCTGGTTGTAGTCGGTTTGATGTAACTCTGATGTGATTTTTTGCGACTGTGTAGTGGTCGAGTGCTGACTTTCATGCTGACTGGGGTCTTTGTAAAAAAAAAAAACTTCAGCTGGGCTGTGCTTTTACTGATTCAGCTAATGTTACAACAAGACAGAGTGTGTGTGTAGGTATGAGATTCGTTTTTGCCAGGAGACCGATTTATCATGTACAGTATGTGCAAGTCAATATATGCTTGGAAGATCTCCAAGTTTTCTGTGTACGTGTGTGTATGTAGCAGCATAATAATGCAATGCTTATGTCTATATTGCATATTCATGTGTGAAGGTGTTTGTGCTCCCACATCTTTGCAACTACTGTATATCCTCATGCTAAAATAAACGTTTTTAGTAAGGGAACACACACTACACTGAGTTGTCTTTTAATACACTTGGACTGCTATTTGATACACTCTGTACTTCGTCCTGGGGTGTGTTGAGGGAGGGACCCTTAAGAATAAAGATACTTTTGTTGCTGCTCCAATGTTTATTTCATAAATGTCTGGTTCTGGTTTTAAAAACAGTGCTTGATTGAAAAATTACAAATTGCATACAAAGAAAAGCCTTGTCTAAAAAGGGATAAACAACTGTTATCTGAGATAAACCAGAACAAAAGTAAAATAAAAAAACATTTGTTTCTGTGCAAACTAAACCAAAGTCATCCCATCAACAGAAATGTGATAATTCTACTACATGTGTATATGTTAAGAGGTGTCTCTACTGTTTTGGCCTCCCTATTTACATCAATGTAGTCCACTGAATTTCTGGGGGAAAAAAACAGATAGTTGCAAAGCCTGCAAGTTTAACACTGACTGAGAATCAGGTAGTTTTGTAAAAGTTCAACTTTGAAGTCTTAGATGGTTTACCTGCTGATTAAATTGTTACAAATTTTCTGTATATTGTTATTAATTTTTGTGAACATTTCAGAAAACTGTTTTTGCCAGTGTACGGTAAATTAACAAAAGGGGAATGCCATTACAGACTTGATGGTAAAAACATTTATTACCTTGAACCAGGTGAATACCTTTCCTTTAGGTGTACATTATCTGTAGTTCCCTTAATTTAGTTACACTTAGGATGAATGATAATACATGTTGTACTCTGAATAAACTAGAAGGGCAGACGGGGTCAATAAATATATAATTAAATCTCAAAGAAAGGAAATTAAATTTTCCAAAAATTATTTCTCCGTCTATATACACATATTTATTCATGGTTAAATGCATCCTTGAATTAATCCATTTCATGTTTATGAGAGTAAACTTTAATGTGACACATGATGCTGTCTGTAGCCTGGTAAGACAACACTGCTCAGTGAGAGATAAAGACGCATGAAAAGAGATGAAAAGAGATGAGGGAGATAGAGAAAGAGGGTAAGATGGGTATTAAAATTAGTCTAGTTTTCGATGAGCTCCTCAACAGTCTCCTTGTTGTTTTACCCTTGCTGTCACTTACTACACATTGTGTCCCTGCTCTACGTGTGTTTATATGTATGAGGTGTCAGTGGGAATGTGTGATGAATATATATACGAATAACTGATAATGGATACTGGAATGTCAGACACACAGAGGCACAGACACACACTCTTTGTCCAGACAGAAGTATATTACACACACAGACTGGATACAAGGACATAATCTCTGTTTCTCCCATCTCTTTCTCTCTCTAAGTTTTTTTTGTTTGTCTTTTATCTCTCTACACGTACACACTTTCTGCCATACTAATTCACACATGTAACATTCTCCTTTAAGCTTTCTCTGTTGAATCATTGTTGCCTGTACAGTACGTGCATTAAAATGCATGTCAGCACCAGTTATTTGTTAAAAGTTGTGTTTGGATGCCATTATTTTTTTACTGAATCATTTAGATTGGCTCAGCCCTGGTTCCCCTGTGTACCCATATCTATCTGTGTGTGTGTGTATGTGTGTGTGTGTGAACTAGAGAGTTGGCTTCTCATTAACTCTCCATCCAGTGTTGTGATGTAAACCCCTGCTGAGTCTGGCATGTTGGACCGCTCTTGCAATCCATCCCTCCATCATTATCATGCTTTGTTTTCTCTGCTCAATGTTTTATCTTTAACGTTTACCTTTTGTCTGCTGCCTAACAGAAGTATGAATTCTAATAAAAATATGGTATGGATATTTTCCCCTCACATAATTACTTATAATACAAATACAGTATCACAATCATTTCAAAAAATATTTCTACTTTAGTGTGGTGCAAGCTAGGTTTTACCTTTAATGGAAACTCGATGTAGTCAACAAGCATGACAGTGGAAATAAACATGAGGAAGTTGTTAAAGCTTTATGTTTGTTTTATTATGTATCGTAAAACTGTGCAAGACATACATTTTGACAGGGTTTGAGAAGGTTTCATGCTGCTGGCACTTAGACTGCAAGTGATCCGAAGTCTAACACAGCAATGATGAGTCACTGTTCTGGATTGCTGCGATAAGCTCATATTGGCTAACTATAGAGTACTGCTTTCTTTTTATTCCAGTTTCTCTTGCCATTGTTAGTGTCCTTCTCTATGAGTAATAATGGTGAAATGTTTTCAGGCTAACAGGCTAAGTATCTGATAGTGAACATTGACAAAATAGGGATTGTGAACATGTGCAAAATATTGTATATACTTTGCAATAGCATCTATGAGTATACAAAAGTTCTCATAGGCCTCAAAAATTCAGACAGTTGCGTATAGTTCATCTGCACTAAAATGATAAAACACACCACGTAAGTGAGCCCTGTACCTATGTGTCTGTTTATACGATGTACACTACACACTTTTGGACACACATAGAAATTGAAATGTTTTTGAAAGAAAAGCAGATTTTATAATATCTAATTGATCAGAAGTACAGTGTAGACACTGTTAATTTTGTAAATGACTAGTGTAGCTGGAAACAGCCATTTTTACATAAATGTACACAAGGCTATAATCTGTTAACAATACTACTATCCTTAAATAACACGTTATGTTTGTTAATGCAAGTTTATTACTTTAGAAGTATAACTAATCAATGGAAATCTAGTACTGTCCAAAAATAAGTATTCAGCATTAACTGGAATTCATGGTATGGTATACATATTTATCTATACATAGTCCAGCAGCTGGAGTTAGGCTTACAAGTTAACTACTGTGATTATGGCTAATAGATCTGGACAATAGATCTGGATTCTTGTGCCGATGCGACAAGGTAGTATAATAATGAGAATTAATCTTATACTTTGACCTGTTCTTGTGTGTGTGTGTGTGTGTCAACAAAAATCCTTTGGCATGCCCTGTCAAACAGTTCCCACGTCTTGGAAAGTACTGTATTAGTTTAAAGTCTTTATGTCAACACTGCTATTAATATGTACTAATATAAAATATTCCTGCTTTAATTGCAATATGATTAGATTTTGCTTGTAAAGCTGACAATTACGTTAGCCAGCTTTCCAACTTACATGCTGAAGCACTGCTAATCACCATGGCAACCAGGACCTCTTGCTTCTATAGCTAGCACATCTGTAGGGCGAAGTGTCCTATTGGTTTGCTAGATGGGGAAGACCAGACAGAAGGATATGCCTCTCAAGACAGGACAAACTGTACTCATCTGGACATGATGATGTTATAATGATACACAGCAGATAGGTCACAAACACACAGGGACAAATGATACATAGGCATGCTTGACCATGGAAACGTGTGACAGACACAAATGTGTCCTTCTGTCTGTATCCCTGTGAGAGGATAAGACAATGACAGAACAGTGGAGAGAAAGGAGAAAACAGCAAGTAAGAGGAGGCTTGAACTGATGCATAGTAGAAGATAGGAGAGGAAAGAGAGTAACAAGGGAAGACAGGGAAGAAGGGTTTGAGGGTCTATGATAAATGATATTATCATTCATGCATGTTTTTCCACATACTGCAGGGGAAAAGGACCTATGTGCCTGAGCTTTTACTGTGTTGTGTGCTGCAGCTAATTCTTTATAACATGGGGCCTGTTTTCCTTCAAACATTCCTTCACTGACTCTTTCCTTAACCTGTTTGCATATTTACTTTTTCCAAATCTCTGTTTGCTTCTTTGCCTCACTTCTAATGTCTCTAGTTCGCCATCAGTCCATCGACTAAACATATGCAGCTATATAAAAGTATACTTCTCCCACCTGCCTTCCCTCCTTTCCTCCAGAGCATGCCTATTAGTTCCGCTTGCTTGGTGTTTGATGAAGCCTGTCCCCCACACCAGCCCAGAGCTAGAGCCACCATGGAACCTCTGATTCATCAATCTCCCTGCAGCTGGCACGAAAATGACCCAAGGGGCAAAGTCCCTGCTGCCCGCCTGTAGCCAAGATGGCTGACGGGGCAGCAGAGGGAACAAGAGGATCGAAGCAGGTGGAGTACATAGTGTAGGAGTCTTAAACAGAAGGAAATAGTTGTAGAGAGAGGTGGAGGATGGAAGTGTAGCTGCTTGTAAAAATGAGGGAAGGTTTTTGTGTGTGTCGACGTGTGTGGTACTCAGCCTCAGATACAATAACTGAGCTCCTCTGTGGCAGAAAGCCTCTTTTCCCCTCCCCAGTTTCTATCACAAACCCTTCAGCAGTGCTCTGTTATCATGTGGCCATCTTTCTTGTGTGTGTGTCAGAGAGAAGCAAGCACAGAGCTAAATAGAGATTTCATGGTACTAAGCTGATACACTAAAAGCACAGT
>OMLM01007686.1:16218-31594 GCA_900302695.1 Helostoma temminkii | reverse complement strand
CACTAAAAGCACAGTAAAGGGCATCAAGGTTAATAAGCATTCAACAAATGGATTTATGGGGCTTCATGTAATCCTCCAACATACCTAAACACACACAAGATGTGCGCCCCCACACACACAAGCACGCACACACACACGCTGTGTGTTTAACATGTGACTTAATACATTTTAATCAAATACTGCCCAATTGCACTATGTTGTAGCTGAGTGTGTGTGTTCAACCAGGCTGTAGATTGAGTCAGGTCAAGTGCAGGTTTCTGAAAAAAGTAGCTAAGTTGAGGATGTGGGGCAAAACTGAACCTGTCCACAGAATTTCCAGCCATGCGTGCCATGGGTGTAACAATCGGACAGCAGTTTAAAACAATTTACAAACATAGCACATGATGATTCAACAGACCTATTTTACCTATGGAGCACACCAGTGAATGGTTATTTGTCAATGGCACAAGGCAGATACACAATGAACAATGACAGGTCGTGACCATTTTTGGGGGGATAAACTTCCAGTTTTCATAAACTGTGGTGGACATGTGGAGTGTATTTGATGTAGTGTTGCTGCTGCTGCTGGCATTAGAAAACTTGTTATGTTATGCTAACATTTCTTTTAAAATATCTTCATACTACTGACGTTTTGCCACCTTCACTACTGGGAACTGCCCAGTGTAACTGTAGTCTGCTATCACTGACCCCCAAGCAGCTTGACTGCAGCAGCTTAGGTTAAGTGACTTGCTCAGGGGCCACTCAACCATGGTTTGGGAGCCAGCAGCCATAGTGTTTCTCATTCAGGTTCCCTGCCTGGGGTTTCCCTGCTGGTGTGGGCAACATCCAGTCTGCTTCTTTAAAATTCTGGCTGCTTCCACCCTGACTTACCATCATAAAATTCAGTGTTAGTCCCAGAATGAAAGCCTATACAGAGTCGCATCTGACAGTTGCAGTTTATTACCTGTGGACATTTACCTTTTATCAAGTATTGAACTCTACACTAGCACTGCATGAAAAAAGGACATTATTTGAGAAACACTGTGCCTTATCAACATGCCATTTTGCAAATTACAGCCAGGTTTTTATATTTTTCTTTCACGCTCTGAATCTGAAAGCAAATTATATCATAACTGGACACTGATGTATCTTCCTGCTGTTCAATTTGGGGTAAATTTCCTATTGCAGTTACATCTGTAGTTTGACTATGGCCCATGGACCTTAAACCTCTGTAATCACTGAACCACCAAGCTGCTTCAACATAAACTTGACCATTCTTCCTTTCTATTTCTAGCTCTGGTCTATAAGCATGTATCTCCTTTTACAGTAAATATGCTGAATGGCCTATTATGAAATTAAAGAAACCTGTGATACTCAATTAACACTACAATCCACTAATTTATTACCACTATTAAGGGTTACCAACCCATTACCCATTTTAGCCATGTACAAGAGACTACAACAGGTACAGCAGAAGCCCAGATAAATGACAGAGGAAGTTGAAAAAGGCTCAACTTTATGCAAATATGCTCTGATGCAGTTCTTATATAGCCAGGCAAGAGCCAATCAGGAGCATCTCAACTGACAAAGTTGGTTTACTACATGAATTATGAACAAAATGAAAAGTCGATCCTGCGGTCCCCTGATTATTTACAGCCTGTGTTTAACATTTGAAAATAATCAAATAGAAGAGAGAAATGTTATGATTGTGTTTTGCCTGAGACTTTTTTCCTTTCCTGTATTATTCATCATGCTCCCTGCACGCACTGCAAAGTATGGTACTGCAGGCGGGATAAAGTACTGTACATGTGTGAGGGAAAGCTAAATTGCTTTTTCTGTATTTTTACCAAGGCCTTAATTCATTAATGATGAAGTTGAGGGGCATCATGTCTTTCCCTATAAATTTGACTACTGCAAGAACAATTTACCAGTAGCATTTTGATATGCTTCCATGTGTAGTGATGGGAAATTAGCAGCCTCTTGTCATTTAATTCCTCTGTAGGTTTTGTATGAGGCTCATGAGGCACATGAACGCACACACACACATACACACACAAATAAGTGAGCAATAGGGCTGGGGTCTCTTTCAGACTAGCAGCCTGGGCTAACAAAGGGTACTGATGCACACACACTCACAAATATATTCCCTCTGTTTTTCACTCTCCCCCTGTGGGTAGAAACACACAGTACATTCTGGGCTGTTGTTCAAAGCTTAGCAGGATTAGCTGTATGATCTTGCCACTTTTTTAAAAAATATATATTTTTAGCAGGTTTGGGATCATTGAAGCGGGAGAGCTTTACAGAAAAGCACTTTAGACTAATCAGATAGACTTTAAATTGGTTTAAAATATAAAATTATATTCTGTGAAGGTTTAACTGTGGTATACTATAAAAATGTATAAGGCAAAGAGCATATGTATTTATGTATATGCTTTTGTGTGCACTTGACTGCAGATTGACACAAACCACAAGAACATGTTACTTGTGTAATAATGTCATGTAATGGCACTGAGCTCTTTCTAGCTCATTTTAAATAGTCTCCTTGGTGAAGGTTGACTTTGCTTAAAAAAAAAAAAAAAAGCGCTGGTGATTTGTGAGTCTCCAGTGATTTCTCAGGGCTTGGTTTCAATGAAGCAGGCAGTAGCAAGATGTCTCTGTCTCCTTTGATTTCACATTTTGTCCATTTTCTGTCATTTTTTTTCTTCTGTAGTCAATCTCTCACTCTTTTACATCTTGAAGCTATCAGTATCTTGGCAGCAAAACAACAGAGAAGCAACACAGCATGTGGAGAGAACATACCCACAATTCCACTGCTGTGTCCAAGACACATATACTATAATTCCATTGTGTTAACTAGATGGCAGAAAGCCCAACTCAGTGTTTCCAAGGCAACAAGTTTGTCATTTTAGTGATAGTGTGGTACATTTTATGTGTGCATGTGTATATCTGTAGTTACATTGTAGTTACATTGAAGTCATATGAAAACACAACACATGCTAACACATTTGGAAATTGTGGCCACAACACTCTTCTCCTCCCTCTTTCTGCTCTGACAGCTCTGTGGCTTCTCACGGGACATTGTTTATGTCAACGTTTGTGCAAATGATAAATGCATACATGAATGATGATGTGTCTTCCGCTGAGGTTGTTTTTGCACTGCACCACCCAAGGAGAGACTTATTTCTTTGATTCCTTGATGTTGATACATTTTCATGTCCAGTTTTTAAAGCTAAAGAAGACATTTTTATATTTTTTCTTTTTGTCAAGCAGCCCTGTAAAAAGATAAAAACTTACAAGGAGTAAACCATCCACCTCTTAGGGACTATCAGCAAGATACAGTCATTAATGTTAGTGAGTATATGTGGTAGCACTATGGTGTCAAAATAAACAAAAATGCCCATGTTCGAGACATTGATGGAACAGGCTGCCAGGACCAGTGGCTCATTGATGTTTTTTAGAACAACACGTCTGTGGTACAGAGCAATACCACGATTTGGCTGCACAAGCAACGTGTTAATAGGATTAATTCATTGTTGGTTTGGGCCTTTCATGGAATTTGCTATTAGAAAAACAGAAATAATATATATATAAATAAATAATAAACTAGTTAACTTAAACTGGAACACTTAGGGATTCAGAAAAACAAGAAGAGAACTGTAAGTGTAAAACAGGTATCTACCATATGTCTTTACCATTTTCCTGACATGCTAACCCTCGTTCTGGTCTCCCTCTTTCTGTCTCTCTTTTTCAAAAACACATGCACAGCCATATACAGATCGAATAAAAGTTGATTTATCAAGCCTACAAGAGGCTCTGACACGTAGGGATGCTGCAGGCTATTAAGCTGAGTACTCAGTAAAAACGAAAACACTTCACAATGTGTATAGTGTATACTACAGGGATTATGCTAGTATAAAGACACACACACATGCACACTGAATGGATTACACTAAAGAGACACGTGATCGCAGTAAACAGTTTAAACAGTGAGCTGCAAAATGTCTTCCCCTGAAGGAACCACACACTAGGAACCAGCGCTGGAAGGAGGGACATTTTGGGGGTTGCACTCAGAAATTGACAAGAGAAAAACACGTCTGTGTATATGTTTGTATATTTGTCCTGTCCTACACAGCTTTGTTTGTTTGTATTCAAAGTGAAGACCGTTACGACTTTTATAATGTTAATGTGTTTTTCTTTTCATCACACTGAGCTGGAAAAAAACAAGGAAGAGGCAGAGAAAAATGTTGAGGAAGAAAAGCAAGAAGGGAGAAAATGATGAAAGAGAGATGGAAAAGCGTCACTAATGTTTCCTGCTAAAATATTCAGACTACTGCCGCATGATGCGTCACCCTGTCCCACATAGACTCACACACTTGCACATGTACACACAGAGTAAGAGACATTTCTAGCCCCTAAACCCAGAGTCTCCCTCAGAGGACCACACAGGATCTGGCAGCCATATTTGACCATGCCGAACTTCTTCTTGTTTGGAACACACTTATCTGACTCATAATTGGTTAATAATTTAGGAAAAGGAACAGAAAGTAAAATTCTGTGATCACAAGACCAGGAGATTCAGATGTTACATACATTCCTACTTTGTACATGTAGCTTTGACACTAGTTGTGACAATAGAGGTCTGATAAAGCTTAACTGCAAATGTAACCATCTCCCCTTTAAAACAGGAACAGGAAGTGCTCTTGTAGCAGCTAATTTGCGTGCCTACTGCTCCCAAACTTCCACTGTCGTTTTTTCCGTTCATGCTTTCCTGCATTGTACTCAGCATATAAAACATTAAAAGGCTGTTGTTGGCTCAAGCATAGGTAAAAAGAAAAAAAGAGAGAACAAGAGAGAACAGGTACAATCAGTCACCACTTGACAGAAAAAGCCTGCTACTTAGTGAAAGCAACACCCAAATGTGGTCAGTGTGTTCAGTCCAAACAGCAAATCTCATTCTGATTTGTTAACGTAGTACCTCAAAATGCATTTCCACTGACAGCTCAACAGTGGATGTAAAAAAAAACTAATGATGATGCAGATGATAGAAAACATCTAATTTCTCTCTGAGAATATGGTCTGATCGTCTCACTACTTATTTTTTGTCTTGTAGTGGTTTTGATTCGTATTCTGTCACACATACACACAACCTGGCCACTTTTCTAAGGATCTGGAGACATTTTAATACCTTAAAGAGCACAAAGCTGCACATCATATACTCTGCAGTAAACACACACGCACAGACACACATGTCCACTGCAAGTGTGACAGTGTCCCTCCAGAGATGAAGTGTGTCCAATCCTCTCCTTCTATGTAGGTCAACACCTCTCTCTCCATCTCTTCTTGTCCTTTCTCTATCCCAACATCTTGTTTTCTTCTTGCCTCCGCTCATTCTTTCTGCTCTTTTCTTTGGTATTATACATTCTTCTATGTGGTTGTGTGTGTATGACCCCCAAGAAAGCTGACCATCAGTTTGAAGAGAGCTTCATTTATCCTGTTGCAAGGGATAAGGTTACATTTTTAAGGGAGGAAAAATAACTTTGTGTAAAAATGTGGCAGTAGAATTTTCTGATATTCGTACGCCACAAAAACTGCAAATCACATTAAATGGGTTTTGCTGAAGCAAACTGAACTGAAGAGTTTCTGGGAACATTTTAAAAGTGTAAAAAAGTCCTGTTGATCAAAGGACAGTCTCTATTGTCCACCAGTAATAAGAGTTTTATTCCAAAAAAATAAATCCACAAAATTTACACCTACGCCTAAAAATGACTGCTGCCAAAGAAATGGACAGCACTGCGGGTTTCTGGTCGACTAAATGAGTCATCTTAAAACATTAGTTTACAAAAGTTTTATCTAAAAAGTCAAAGTCATCATCAGTCTGCAGTGATGAATTTCAGTTGGTAAAAGATACCTCTCAATATTGCTTTTGATTAAAGCCACATTCTGTAGCTGTTTAAGAATGATAAGTGAATATGACAGAAAACCTGCACACATGACAAAAAAAACATCCTAGTTTTTGAAAGTCAGGCCTGTAGGGCAGGAAGACCTACATTTATATAACAAGACATGAAGTAAATTCTTGTCTGCTGGATAAGTTTTTCCACCCTGTGGGCAAAACAGAGAGAACTCAAGGGGAGT
Organism: Helostoma temminkii; assembly: GCA_900302695.1. Lineage (NCBI taxonomy): Eukaryota > Metazoa > Chordata > Actinopteri > Anabantiformes > Helostomatidae > Helostoma > Helostoma temminkii. Next base: position 25,480 of record OMLM01007686.1, on the reverse strand, counting down.
GAAGGTAAATAGGATCTGATGGAACAACTGGTCACAGACACAGCCACTGCTCACGCAGGTCAGTGCACATACAGCATGCAGGCTCACACATATGAAGCAAGCACACAAGACATCACACAGAATTAAACGCATTCCTGACATACAGGTGATGTCAAATGTATTGGCAAATGTAAAATGTGTACTGTGTGTGAATGTGGTTAGATTATGTTGTACTCCGAGTATAAGACTGTATTTGAGTAGCCTCTGGTGAACAAACATGTCCTGGAAGAATAGACACCTTACACAGTTTGACAGTTGCTTGCAAGATGTATCTATTGCATTCGCAAGCTTGAAAAAAATATAATGAACTCATACAAATTTTTCTAGTTGGAGGAAAACGCATTTGGGTGGGAAACACAAATATCTGGAAAACACTACAGACACTACCTGAACATGGTAGTGAAACTGTGTCAACCTTTACAAGGGTGTGTTGTGGTTATCAGTATGATGGTTGCCAGACTGGGGTCAGACACAGACAGAAGTTAAACACACATATTAATCACATAGCAACACTGAGACACACGCTGCCATGTCACAATCTAAAGCCAGTGACAGGGAAAACACAAGAGAAAAAGACAAAGAGGAAGAAGAAAGCAGATCTTGACAAGGATCCATCTTGCATGGTGAAGTGAGCATATTTCAATTAAGGAGTGGATTTCCACCAGAGGGCTATATGATTTCCATCAGACATAAAACAACCATCGTGATGAAATCACTAGAGTGAGTGAAGAGGGCTGTTTGGCTACCAGCCTAGACAGATGGACTATAACACCAGGCTAGGGCAACAACATGGCATACAGGCCAAACACACACATGCAACACACAGACCACAGGGAGATGGCCAGTCATACCAGCCTATCTGCCAAGGTCAGTGACCCACTGAGAAAGAGAGACAGATTTTTATGAGTATGTCTCTGTGTGTGGTATGCATTATCTGTGTGTCTTTGATGCCACTGGACTCATTTTAAAATGTATGTTTTATACATACACTTTTCTGACTGTCTTTTAATGCTCTACTCACAAATTAACCTCCCAAATTAAAGTATAAAAAATCAATTTTGTCATTTGTAACATATTTTTGTCTCTCTTCCATGAACTGTGGTACTTTGTCGTCAACTCTTGAGCAATTAACAAGACTAAGAAGCAGGTAAATGAGAGCAAGCCACTGAGACATGTTGAGAGTTTGACTCATTACGGGTGAAGGAGAGAGCCCTCTGTGTCTGTAGCTAGCATGTCATTAAGACTTGTTGAGGTAATTCCACTCCAATTAGCCTCTCTGTGATATGAGGACCAGTTAAGGAGAGTGGTAGAAGATGAGGCCACTCAGAATCAAATCTCACCTGATCCTTCAAACAGTTCAACTCACTGCTGTTATTAATCCTGATGCTACTACAATGCCGCATGAAGTACTACTACAGTTAAGAATATGTTTTTCTAACTATTAATTTGCACAATCCTCATTTGAAAGACTGTTATTATCCAGGAGATTGTGTTTTTATAAAACACAAGAGTTTCCTGCTGTGTTTAGTAGGAATGTCGCAACAACTGATACTTGGTACAAAATCAATGCCAAAATTCTAAAAAACGTGACAGTACTTGTCTTCTATGGAAGTGAAGGTACCAAAACATCTCAGTATTTGTCACAGTGATTTCTCATGCATTTACAATCTCAGCATATTAAGTCTACAAGTGTCATCTGACAATAAATGCAAAGAGAGTTAAGACGTTGACACTAAAAAGAATGGTGTAGGTAAGGCAACAGGTCCACTGGAAAACCACAACTTGTAGGGAAAAACACTCCAAAAGCCGTGTATGGAGATATTTTGTATCTTATTTGGATGAACAAGACAAGTCGTGAACTGAATCAAAAGCTGGTATGCAAACAGTGCAGAGCTTTTGGAACGAAACGAGAGCATTATTATCTCTATTTGCCATGGTTATACCATGGTTTTATATACAATGTCCACCCCATGTTAAAGCATTTTCACTTTGAATAAGGCTTGCAACAGTGTTTCTTCTGTCTCTAATTAACTCACACACACAGGGAGCAGTCAAGTAGCTCAAAGATGATTACAGAGGAAGAATTAACTAGTGTAATGACACTTCTGGAAAGCGGAAAAAATGGAATGGTATGATGTTTTAATAAAGCGCCAAAAAAAAGTCACCTGTGTTTGCTAATTAAAACTGAATGTAAATACAAATACTAAAGTGATAAATACTTGTGTACCCGTGGTATGACCATGTTGTTTTAAGTTTACAGAGACAAGAAGATCTCTACTCTTCTCGTCTGCATTCCTCCCTCCATCCCACTTTGCTTTTGACTCATTAAAATGTCATCTTAACACTGAAAACACTTTCTCTCTCTCTTTCCCTCCCTCACTTTTTGTCACTTGTTCACCTTCTTTCTCCAAATATGGTAAACAGAGCAGAGCTGCACCACCCAAGTTTGAAAGTGTGTGTGTGTGAGAGTGTAGCTGCAGAGTGGTTGATAAACATCTCTCTCTTTCTTTTTCGAACACACTGTAACCAAACCCATCTTCTTCACAGCCCATCTGTCTCCCTTGTGACTACAACCTAAAACTTGAGTGTGAAAGTCACAGAGGGAGATCATTTCTCATGGTTCTTTTAGACACTGACTAACAATTTCTAAAATTTGCAGCACGGCTTTCAGGCAATTCACCTGACAAATAAACATGGCTCCTGAGGAATAAAAAAGGCAGTGCAGAGACATAATCTGAAAGCAGAGGAAGACTTAGAATGTTTTTACTTCAATATTCTGCAGTCATCAGACAACAGGAGTAGAAAAGGCTTTCAATGACAGCACTTTGATTATGCAATACATCACCAGAGCATATGCTACCTGAATGAGATATGCAGTCTTAACACTGGCACACTGTGTCAGCTTTAAACATTAAATGTCACTCTTCTGACTGTATGCATTTGCTCTGGATCAACCACAAGAACACCTGTGAGTTTGGACACTGATGCAGGGTCATGACACTTAACAACAAATAACATTTAAATTCAGCGTGAATGTGTCAGATGCAGTTGAGGTCAGCACTCTGTGCAGACCAAAATCTTAAAGCCATTTCTTTATAAAGTCGGCTTTAAGTGCATGGGACATTGAAAGGGCAAAAGGTACAGTAATTCAACACTATTGCTAGAAAGTTGGAAGCACGCTTTTATCTAAAATATCATTGTCTGTATTGTAAGACTTGCCTCAATGACAAGGTCTCTTCCAAACTGAAAACAGGCACATTTTACACTACACACAAATATTTATTCAAAATACCTGGATGGGGGTTTCTTCTTAACTTGATTTTAATTGCTGTTATTTCATAAAAAATTGCTGAAGCATTTCCCTGATTCAGCCCTCTTCAGCAGTGAATTAGCTCATGCAAATAAATGAATGATTCATTTGTTTAAGAAGAGGCTTAATGTGTACAAGTGTTGATTTCCGTGTGTTTGTGTGAGCGAAGTTCTCTGCATGTGTGTGCACGCAAGAGTATGAGCATGTGTTTGCTTCATGCTCTCGGAGTGTACCAGTTGTCACATACACACCCCCGTCTCTGCAAATGTGAGGCTACTAAGCTCCATCACCAAGGAAACCAGCTTGTTGCCAGGTAGCAACAGAGATATATAGAGAGAGAAACAACGAGTAAGGAGGAGAAACGAGAAAAATTAGAGAGACAGAAAAGCCAAATTTAGACAGCAGTGAGATACAGCATTTGCAAAAACATGAATTTTTAAACAGCTTTCTCAATTACAATATATGTGTGTTATTATTGAATTCCCTCAGCAAATTTTGAAAAACACTTCCTGTATTAGTTGATTGACAAATGGCCTACACAATTTGTTAGCATTGCTCAGTAAGACTAAGTAGTACAGTACAGTAGGGATGACAATAAACTTGGCAGCTGGTGTGTTGCTGCCAAAATGTAGACAGTAATGAAGAAAGTGGTCAACCACATGAAATGACATAACGCTATCTTTCTTCGGCTCCATCAAAGTTTAATTTTTGTTTTATGGAGCAGAGACCATTAAGTATCATCCCGTATGTTCCTTTGTGTGTGGATGTGGGTGTGCATTGCAATCTGTCTGTCTCGAAGTGTTTCAGTTCATAATTAAATCTGACTTCGGGGTCGCTGAAGATTAGAATTAGATTAGTGTTTAACACTCATTCAACAATGTACGTGACACACAGACAAGGTTACATCACATCTCTGGACCAATCGGAGAGTTGCTTCACATTGTGAATCTGTCAGTTTTCATCAGGAGCAGATGAGATATCAGTGGCTCAACACAGAACAGTAAAGCAGTTGGCGTGTCTGTACATGTGTGGGTTAATCTGACTGAACCTTTATGAATTTGGTTGCTTTCTTTGAGCTCTTTTCCTGCACTGTTTCACTTGAGTGTGTGTGATAGTGTGTTTGGTCACTGTATCATCTCCCAGGAGGAATTTTAGAAATACACAGTGTAATTTATTTGAAGTGGGAATTAGCTCCCACCTTCAACATAAGAAAAACCTGCTAACACTTCCACATCAATTCCATGGAGGCAAAAATGTCCCTAAGCGTGTGACATAATGCATTTTCAAACACCCTGCTATAATGTCATGTAACATGGCACAGTCCAACTGTGAGAATTGTCTCCGAACATGGCGGATCAGCTGCTAAGCTTCCAAATCATGACACAGTGGATTCAGACTTTTAATATGACACAGCATGTTTACACTGCAGTAGAGCACAGAGAGAAGAAGGGAGGAGGCTCAACAGTGAATTGAAGATGGCATTTTAATTAGATCAGGGAACAGACACTAAAAGAGCGAGGCTGGAAGAGAAGGCAAAGTGAAAAGATAAGAAGCAAAGAGAGGAGAAAACAGGAAGAGAAGGAGCATGCTTTCATTTGCATCTTACTCTGTTAAACCTTGACTATATAATTAGCGGGAAAAGCATTTCGTTTCATAGCCAGTGATAATCAGTTCAACACTGTACTGAACTAGCTGCCAAGCTTGTATCAAAGCTGGAAGTATTCCTTGAAAAAAAATCAGACCAAATTGGCATTATTAGACTGAGATATGTAAATACAGGAAAATAAATTAATTTGCTTACTACTTTATTTTTCAATGTCATTTAATTTATGGGTTAAAAACAAAGTTTTTAGCTACATCAGATACTCACTCACATGACCCCCACCTTTGATCAAAGATATTCGAAATATACAAATCAGATAAGAGTGAAAGCAAAAAATCAGTATGTGGACAGGCGGAGTGTATTCAATGCAGGGAGCACAATGTGACTTGATCCGGCAAAGCACTGCAATTGCCAATCACATGTATGCAAGCACACATTGCTGGCTGACGACTTTCTAACATTACCACCATATTTTTTCTATTTACCTCAAAATCATCATAACCAAAGATGAAACAGTGACTACTGTGACTGGTGTCTAACTTGTCAGTGCCACTGTACTGTGTTTTGGTATCAAATACGGTTTTTAAAAACACATGAGCTTAAAACAGTAAGTCTGCCGTCTAACTGTAGCAAACAAGCTCATGATTTTAGAGAAACAGAAAAGAAAAAAAAAGGCAGGTATAGTACGTAGTAAGATTGTATAAACATGTAGGACTTAAGAGTTGAAGGAAAAGAACAGTGAGACAAGTAAAGAAGGAAAGAAGGGTAAAATGTTGCAGTGACAGAAGGTCAAAAACTGTAAAAACTGAAAAATCATATACGTTGGCTTTCTTACTGCCAAGCTGCCTGTTCATTATTGCTGTGAAACAATGTGTACCATTTATAATTACTTCCCCCTCTATCTATCCATCTAGATCGCTCTCTTGTGCTTCCTCACACACATCAAAAGCCTTGTTGAGCAGACTTGGTCAGACTAACAGTAAAGACTAATAGCTAACACATGCAGTCATATGCTGTCTAAGCTTGTGATCTGTGGACATGTGGGTTTGAACATATACAGTACATACAGTATGTTTGTGTGTACCATACATAATCCTTTTGAACTTAGGTTCACTTGTGAAACTGGAAAACTCTATAAAAAAGGAAGGTTTTTTATGTCAATAAGTCAAACTGTGAAGCTCTAGCTGTAGTAAACATAGTGGTTAAAGAGCAGAGTAGTCCTTTAATCTGGCACTGTCTCAGTTTATAAACAACGCAATTCACTTACTGGTGTGCAATTTACCAATCAAATGTAATTGATTAGATACATTTAGATAAAGTAGGTTGTTATATTCATACTATTCCTGAAACTATTGGTTGAAGAGTCTCTTTTGCTAATTTTTACATGCTTCATCAATCAAACACAATATTTTACTTGTGACCTGTGTGAGGGGTGAGGATGCAGGCTCTTGTAGGACCCCTAAGTGTATCTGCAATTATGACAATTGCTTTGAAATGCATTTAAGGATTGCTCCAAAAAAGATTTACTTAATTGGTCCTACATGCTCAAATGTGATTTTTTTTGGGCCAAAATAAGAATTCTGAAGATATCGTTTTCAGTGAAAAATCTAACAGCCATTTTCCCTGTTTTCTGACATTTTATATAGACACACATACAATAAATACGCTGATTACCAAAAATGTTTCATTAATAGATATTGTCTGCCAATGAGTAGGCAAAACATGGGCATGTCATTTCTACAATTACTAAAAGGTAAAACAGCTCTGAGCATGAAAAATATTATGCAAACATAAAAAATATGTGTCACACAGGAATAGTTTAAGAGGTTACATGACATATGGAAAGCATGTAAAAATAAAAGTACTTTGAATATACCCCTGATGCAAGATTAGGCTAGTGATAAACAGAGCTACACTCCAAACCCATGTAAATCTACATCATAGATTGTCATTCTATACTTTCATTCTTTATCAAAGGTTTGGTTTTAAACAACCAAAGTCAATACAGATTTACAGCTGGCTTTTTAAGAATTTTACATGCACAATTAACACACTGAAACATTAACTACAGGAAAACAGAGACATGTGTTCAGCCCCCACAATACAAGACAACACAAGCAGGCACGGCTGGTTGCTAAAATTCTGTACTTTTTTTCCTTTCATTTCTTTTATTGAGTGAATGCATGCATGCCTGTGTTAACTTTCTGCTTTGAAGTAAAAGGCTGTGTGGGCACTTTAAAGCCTTTTAGATTAAGTGAAATATATTATGCACAGCAGCCAATGAAAGAGAGCTTTTGCCGTGTGTGTTTGTGTGTGTTTAAACCCACTGCTTCTACAAACTCAATGCCTGACTGACAGCTCTGGCAGAAAGGTAATGTGTGTCCACCTCTACGTGCCCTTGTGTATATGTGTCTGCTCCAGAGACATACTGTATGCGTCGCCCTGCATGTGACAGTGTGACAGCTAAAGTGCTGTTCAACAGGTGTGTGCTGCAGTCAGCAGTAACAGAGATTAGGTACAAATTACGACAAAAGTGCACACCCATACATAAACACAAACACAGACACACACATAGGCAGACAACTGTTAGATGTTTGACTCACTGACTGACTAGTGACCTATTTGACTTGTATACCTGCACTTCAACTTAAAAAAAGTGAACTACACTCGCCACAAGCTACATCAACCTGTACAACAGATAAATGTGAATGATTCCATTTAAATATGAGAAAACACCAAATCAAACTGAACACAGCTTCTACAACAGCACAGATTTTCTTCTCCTTATATGGTTCTGTCCCATCATTTCTCCACTGTCTTTATTTCACAATGTCTCTGTATGTATATGTATATTTCTCTTATTTCAGTATCCCAACTTTCTCATCTTCCCCTCCGTTACAGTTACCTCTCTGTCCATCTCTCTCTCCTTCTCTGTCTAATACTCTCAACAGTAATACTCTCTCTCTATCCATTATTCATAGCACAGTCACAGTTGGCATTAAAGGACCTTGCAATATTGCTCCGGCAACACCGCAGCAGAAGCAGCCGCATTGGATCACGGGAAACTGGGTCACCTCCCAGGAGCGGGAGGGTGCGAGGGGTGCAGGGAGGGAGGTCGCTGTCACACACAGACACACCTGATAGTTGTCCTACAAAGCAGGAGGACAGGAAAGGAAAAGGTGATGAGAGGAGGAAAGACAGTGGAGAGATAGTAGGGGAGGAGACAGGTGTGATCAATGACCCAGATCAATAACTGGCACAAAAACCACGAACTGTGACGCCATGCCGCCTCAACGTCTGTCACCACGTAAAATACAGGTGAAAACAGATGTCCTATGTCATTCTGTCAGCAACATCCAAAATGGCAGACAAAGTAAAGTACAATTTGACTTGATTATATGGCTACAAAACCTTATATGATAATTGATAATTTTCCAAAGGATGCTGTAGAGGTCTCCCAACTTAATTTCAACTTCAGCCCTACCAACACACACTTGTTGTGAAAATTGCATACAACACTTTAATTGAGGAAGTGAAGATGAGGGTGAGAGGCACAATGAGAAAACAAGGATGTTGGCGCCAGGTGGAAAGTTCTCAAACTTGCTTATTTAGCAAGTTGGTTAAAATCTAGTATACATAAAGTCCATCTTGTTTGTGCTTTAACTCTTAATTAGGCAAGGAACCACATTTTGCAACATCAATGTCATCAAATGTGTTGCCATACGGGTCTGTTTGAATAGTAACGCTATACCATGATGTTTAAAACTGGTACTTTTGGGTAAAAAACTTCAATTGGACTGGACTGGACTTTGATATGCGTGTGGTGTTTGTTACAAGTACCAGTAACAGTGCCGCTGGAAAAAATATATTTGTAAAAAATAAGTACTTTTTTATGAAAGTCACAAAATTCAAGATTCTTGTTATATCCTGCAATATTTGGTCTAGGGCTGAAATTTTTAATTTCAAAATATTTCAATGAGTTTCCTAAAAAAGAGTTAACTGGGAAAAACACAATAAAGTATCAGAATAGTCCTTAAAAATGCATAAAACGTAGCTGTTTATGCCTTTCAATTCTTCAACACTTGAATACAGAATTGGAAGTAGCAATTTACAGCATGAACAAGGCCACTTTATTGATCATAACAAATCTACTTCCCACCAGCCTCTCAACAATGAATGATAAAGACCCAGAAGCAAAAGCTAACTGATATTCATCTTTTGATGCAAATTCACTATTACACTGCAGATTAGTCATCGTATGAATAAAACAAATACTAAAGATGGTGCCTCTTTTGCACAATCTGCATGTC
>OMLM01007686.1:0-16198 GCA_900302695.1 Helostoma temminkii | reverse complement strand
CATGTCAGTTGTCTTGAAGCTTAAAATCCTTATGTGCTTCTGTTTATTTAAATCTCCTCCACTGTGGTTGGTATAGATTTAATGAGGGCTGATCAATAAGGTATAAGGCCTTTATCTGTATTCAGCGTATTACTGTGTTTAATTAAAAAGCATGTGTCCTAATGTTAATACTTTCAGTGTACATCACACATACATGCACAGAGGCGGTTTGTCACATGTTGTCACCTAGGAAGAAAATGGAAACATCTGTTTCTATGGGAACCCAGTCTTTGATGATGCTGAACACACAAATCCCACTAGCAAGTGTGCACAAACACACACACACACACACACACATACACACATACGATCAGCATCATAGTGGCATGTCTCGCTGACAGCCAAAGTGTGTACTTTTATGTAAACCATCACCTTGAGTGACGGTAGGAGGGAGACAGAGAGGGTCAGAACAAGAGAGCGAAAGAGGGTGTGTGATCTCCAGATCCCAGCCCAGATGGCTAAATGTCACTGAATAGCGCACCAACATCACTGTGAGTTACCGCTCACAGAACCACTACACACATCAACACAGCATCACCAATTAAATCAGTGGACAAGTGAGATGAGGCTTCTGCATCGAATAAGATTTCAGGTATTGTACTTTTTGTCCATGGCATTCAGATGGCATCTACAAGCAGGGGCATGAATGTGTGTGTGTTTTTTTTTCCATGACATGAATTGCATTAAGAGACGAATTGATGGGGGACCTTTTAGCTCAAAACAGTTAGTGTGCAGTTTGTTTTACTCCTCTTGTGATGTCACAGCTGGCTTTTATGGCTGGCCAAATATTAGTCTTGAACGATAAAGACACACACACTTGCGCATGCAGAGCATACATTACACCTGTTTACCGCTCTAATTTGGCCAGAGATCTCCTGTGCACTTCCATTACCTTTGTTGCCATGGCTCTAATATTTGCTGTATATGTAATATGTTGTGTGTGGGTGTATGTAATGCCAGTTATGGGATAAAACAAATAAAGCTTATATTTTCCAGCACAAACTTGCTAGGCTGAGCACAAATTATGTTGTGATCTTTAGGCATATATCAAGTGGCATCAGTAATATACATAAATCAAAACTCAACACACCTTCTGTGTGACAACTATAAGCTCCATATCTCATTCATCTGCAGGTATATCACATGGGGGAGTATATTTATATTTATTCTTTATAATTCCTAATAAGAACGTAGTCTACGTGACAGTCTCATATGAAAACTACAACACATTACAACTGAAAGATAAAAAGACACAACAGACATGCCTGCAACAGAACATGATAGATACTGTAGCACAGAATACTGGGTTACTTTGAGAAGAGATGAAAGTATGTACAGTTGTATTGTGCACGCAGACTTACTGTACAGCTACTGCTATGTCAGATCTTAGCTTGGTCATAAAATGACAAGTCTGTCTGTCTTATCAGTGACAGTTTTACACAATTGTTCCTGACCAAATGAGCATTTTGCCCACAACTCCTAAATAACCTGGACAGGTAGGATGTCAGTAACTCCACTGTAGCTACTACATTTAAACTTATATTTTAAATTAAATATCAACACTAGCAGGATCACTCATCACCTCAGTGAACTCATTATTTAACTTGATGCTGATTCAATATCACCATAGCCATTTCTGTTATGTTGCCTGTATGTTTGTTATTTTTATGGTTACTAATGAACACCTGGCTCAGTTCACTCTATTCCCTCCTGAGGCTTTGTTGTTATTTAAATCATAGTGATTAGTTAACTTCCTGAATGGGCAGAGAAGTTGCCAAGAACAGAGCCACTGAACTTATGTCAACAGTACTTACCATAACAGCAAACAATGACAAGAATGTTTCTACAAGAAACGGGTACATTAAGACTGACATCTCTCCCAGTGGTAAGGCTGCACTGAGAACTCTGTGTTTCAGTGATGGACAGAGACATTACTCTCGCTTTCGTTCTGCGTGCTCTGTGGGAGCTGTAATGTGGGTCGATGTGAGACAGAGGTGGACACTTTTAGCTCAGTAAAAATATCCTGCTCTATCTCTTTCTCTTCCTTCTCTCCCTTACTGCCTTTCCATCTTTCTCACCTTTACCGCTGTCACATCTGGAGGTTTATACAAATGATCATACATTTACCTCAGTATTAGTAGCCTCTTTCAGACAGTTATGTAATGTTAATAACCCTTGTCTTGGCAACAGCATTATGGAAACTTTATTTTAGTTTCTTAAGGCTCATTTGACCTGATTTAATATGACTTGTTTGCCAATTCTCTATCTGCACTGACTACCAGCTTGCAGCTTGAAACAAATCTCCATGCACATAGTGCATCCACAGACCCTATAGTATATACCTTATATCCTCCCACAGAAAATGCACAAAAAGGTATATAAATACAACCTCAAAATCTGGTCTGGTATGTAGATTTAGAGTAAATAGGAGGATCTGCTTAGGAATCATCAAATATATGTCTGAAACAGTGTTCTAAAAAAATACTAAACTAAATACTGATCTGCTGTTTTTACTGAATACAGATTCACATTTATGAAAAAACAGATAAATCAATAAAAGCAGCTCTTTTCTTTTAAATTAGAGAAATGACAAAAGATGAAGAAAAAAGAGAAATGCGAGAGGTCAGGAGTTTTGTGTGGAGATCTCCCTACCTTTATCACCAAAATGGGGCTATTAAAAAGGAAGGGAGGAGGAGAAAGAAGAGGAAATGGTGTTGTAATGAATGTGGTGCCACAGCTGCCATCATTTAGGGTCTTTATCTTTCACTTTTATTAGAGGTGGAGGAGAAGAGAGAAAGACTCAGACTGAAGCAGTGAGAAAAACATAAACTCTTGGCTATTATATATTTATTATATATCACCTAAGCAGTTAGCAGAACGTTGCACTTTAGTCATACTGTCTGTTTAACAACCATGCCAGTGAAGTTCTTCCAAACAGCAAGAAAAAATAGAGCGTCAAAAATCTTCAGTCCCAATGAAATGTGTATAAATAAATAACAATAACAGCTGACACAGCCACTTCAAAAGATAGAGTAGTTCAGTTTTATTGAACAATTCATTATGTTTCCTGTTACATACCAACCGCCATCAGTGCCATCAGTACATGAATTTAAATACTGTTTAAATACCGTTTATATTAACTCTTTTCACAAATAAAGACATAAATATGGCAAACATAAAAGTTCAGTAACATTCATTCATTCATTCATCTTCTATACCGCTTAGTCCCCGCAGGGGTCACGGGTGTGCTGGAGCCTATCCCAGCCAGCTTACGGGCGAGAGGCGGGGTACACCCTGGACAGGTCGCCAGTCTATCGCAGGGCCACATATAGACGAACAACCATTCACACTCTCACTCACACCTACGGGCAATTTAGAGTCCCCAGTTAACCTAAGCATGTCTTTGGACTGTGGGAGGAAGCTGGAGTACCCGGAGAGAACCCACACAAACACAGGGAGAACATGCAAACTCCACACAGAAAGACCCTGGGCCCACCCCGGGAATCGAACCCAGGACCTTCTTGCTGTGAGGCGACAGTGCTAAGTTCAGTAACACCCTAATACAAATGAGTTAAAAAGTTTGTATTAAATTAAATTAAATGTATTAAATGTTATTTTTTGTGACCTTAGGACATTGGAATAAAAGTCACTTCAACAGGAAGGATAAAAATAAGAAAATGAGAACAAGGCTAAGAGATGTTATTGTACAGCATAGAAACTATTGAGATAAAAAGACAACTTGCCATATAGATTAATATAATTTTTTTCCATGTGTACGGTTCATTTTCACTAAAGCCCTGTAGCAGTATAGCTTCAAAATGGCTACAAAATATGGAGCCAATAGAGCAAAAACCAATCAGTCTGAAGCAGTAATCTTGGAGTTGGAAAGTACCCATGTCTCTAGCATGAATGGTAACTGGGGTATTCCTTGTTTCCACTGGGAGCTGAAAAAGGGGAACAGCATTTTTAATTTCCAAATAATGACTCCCAAGGCTACACCATAGCTGGAACTCGCTGTACTTGCAATAGATTCCCATCTGTGTAGAGGGACATACTGATGTGTATAAAAGCTATTAAAATACAGTAGTGAATCATATTCAGCTCTCTCTGTTTATATAAACAGTGTGTATGTAAACACACACACAGGCACACACACTTGCCCTTACTACTGGTTAAGGTAATATACTACTAAATGCATCAAATTCTACTGTCGCTATTCACACATCCACATACACCAGCGGACCACCAGGCAGGCCACCAAGCGCACACGTCTACAACCTTATCCAGATGCACCATAAGTGGCTGCATTCCACTGCAACTTTTCAGAGATGCATGCAGGCACACAGACACATATCACTATCACCACAAGAAAACGCAGACCAACATTGTTTAGATAAGTGAACATACAGATAGATACTGATTGTCTCTCAACATCTATAAATAGGCACCCCTAGCAACCAGCAGAGCAGCACTCAAAGGAACAGTATGTTAACTTGATCCTCCAAAGCAGAAATGATTGGGAGAGGAAGAGAGAGGAAGGAGGACATGTGGAGACACAGACAAGAACAGACGCCAGACAATATGTGGAGCAATAAATGTGTAATGAAATCTTTATGGGCTTAACTCAGGTGATTTCATCAATTCATATAAAATTCAACATGTTGGGTAATAATTTTAACAGACCGCAACAGCTATATCCAGGGCCTACATTGAATTACAGTTGCTTTGATAAGTCTAATGAACAGCAGCATTGATCCTCTTTAACCCTCCTTTTGTGTGCTGGTCAAATCTGACTGGTTTACATGTTTTTTCTCTCTAAAAAGTGCAGTAAATTTTAAGCATTTGTCATGAGGTTCCATGACTTTGTTCACACATAAATGATATTTGAAATATTTTTATAAAAATTTGTGGGTTCTATGGAACACTATGAGTGTTAGCCCAAATGAACACAATAGGAGGGTTAAGAAAACACACACATGATAATATGTGAAACAGCGTTTTTTTTAATAAGAACAAGATAAACCTATTTCACCTGTGAGCTATTTATACTGGCACAATCCACACCAACAGGTGAAAAAAGGGATACAACAAAAAAGTCCCAACTCACTGAACATCCTTGTAATACATTTAAATCATCTACTCTGAAATGCTGACTAGATATGATTCAACACTACTTGGTTATGGTTAGGAAAACATAAACAGTAAATGGTAAAAGTGAAAACTCTTGGTAGGAGGTAGACGTTTGTGTGGTAGTGAACAAATGAGCAATACTGTTATGTGTAAAAAAAAAACAACATCAATATAAAAAACAGTGAGTGGATAGGTGTGTGTTTTGCGATGGTGTCCATTACTATCTAAGAGGTGATTAATTGACTTAAAGGTCCTTGTTTTAAACACCCACTGCAGAGCCAGCAGCTAATTCATCTCATTCTGTCCATCCTGTCACCCGCTGATACAAACACACCTCAGCACACACAAATGAGCGACTAAACCACTATGAACTCATAATAATTCATGAATGATGCACAAACATGGCTGACACAATATAAGTACAGTTGTGCAAAACTTAGGATCACCTCTTATTCTATGTTTGTTTAAAAATGTAATAAAACTCATCTGATCATAGCAGGTTCACCATGCCATTATTTTTTTTTACAAAAATTAAGCCAAAAGAAAAAAAAACATTTGGTCTGTACTATGATTAATAGCTTGTAGCTCCAGTAGTTAGTTATAATTTCTTTATTACAGTCTCTCACATCGTTGTGGAGGAATTTGGTTTATCCTTCTTTATAACATTGTTTCAGTTCATTGAGAAAGCAATTCCAAAGCTTTAGTTGTCTGACAGATGGCCTCACATTTGCCTCTAGAACCCCCAGGTTCTATGGCTGCAAAACAAGCTTAAATCATCAAACCACTGGGCATTAAGGCCAATCAACTCCACTTTGGTCTTAAGACAAAGTACATAAGACATTGATTCAGAAGTCTTGTGGTTCGTTCAAATGCAGTTTTGTGAAACTCATGTTCTTTTCAGACAGAAGAGGGTTTCTTCTTCTGTACTCAAATTTTTCTGGGGTATATTTTTCTTTATTTTTCTGACCTCGGGTTGAATGTGCCAGGACGTCCACCCCTGGGACGATAGGCAAATCCTTTCCAAGTGTGTATCTTACTGTAGAACACTGAACTCCAAATTGTTTGGAAATGATTTTATAACCCTTTCCAGATAGATGTGCAGCAACAATTGCTTCTCCACAACCAGTGTGTTAACACACTCCTGAAAGCTCCAGACCAGCAAACTGCCAAAACTTCTTTAATAGAGGTTTGCACACCTGCTGAAGAGCAATTGATCAAGGGCACCTTGCTACATCTTACCCTCTTAAATCCTATGGAACTAAGATCCACACTAAACAGGATTAAAAGAAGGGGTACTAACATTAGCACATGACTGTTTCCACACAATATGGAAGTCAAATAAACCAGACCAGCTAGACGCGAATGCACAAAAAGCATCACACTCACATTATTTAAAACCTCATTAACTATCTATTCTATTAAGCCTCATTAATGCGTAGGATGTTAGGTATGTATGGAGGTGTTTGGTCATGCTTCACCATCAATCAGTGTCTAATCAGGTGTATTGATTAGCTCATTGCTTGGTTAAAACATCGTTCTGTCGATCTGAAAGTATCCATACTGATCTGATTAAATGGAGGAACAAAGAAGCTCAAGAGTGATTAAGGAGTAAAAGAGAGAAAGAGAGATAGTGAAAGAGAAATGGAGAAGAAGGGGGTAAAAAGACGGGCAGAACAGTCAAAAAGAGTGAACACTTGGCATCTCAGGCATTACATTTAAGAAAATTCTATGTTTGCCATTTTTAATAGAATATTATGGTTGTTGACCTGAACTAACAAACTTAGCAAAGAACTAAAAAAGTGCAGCATGTATTTCCTCCCTGAGAGAAGAGACTTCCCACATTTTGGTTCCTACCCTTCCTTTCTCTGTAACCAAGGACAGATGAGGTGCATCGCTACGGTTACAATATCCATGACAACCTCTCCCGCAACTATTATTAGGCATGTCGTCAAGGAAACAGAGCGGCACATTATGGGATGCAGACATAAATAGAAATCTTGTACTGGAAGCAATACATCAGATCTCTGGTATTGCATAAGAAAGACTTGTGTGAGGGGGTGCCATACTGAAACTAATACTTGGGTTTGATCAAACAAACAATGAAGGGTAATCTAAAGAATCATTGGGATACTGATCCACAGCCATTATGGCGTTTTGAGCTAACAATTCACGAAACATTGCATAAGCCTTTATTTTATGTGCAAATGAGTATGGGAAGAAAAAACATGCGTGATAAAAGAAAATCCCCCCCCAAAAAAAAAAAAAAGAAAATCCCACATGTTAGAGAAATGCAGATCATCTATATGTCTAAATTGTGAATATAATAAAAAATACAATAAATACTCATTTAACCAGTGGGAAATACTGTGTAATGTAAATTGCAAAGTTAATGCATATTGCAAACACAATGTTAGCACAACTAAGATGCACTTCTGGCAACGTCAAATGAAAACACTGTTTTTAAATGTAACATACATCATAATGACATGGGACATTCAGTATTATGAGGCTGCCGTTGGGTGTAATCCAGTTAAGAACTGCTCTAGCGAAGGTATGAAGCATATTGTACTTTTCATAACATAGTTCACATTAAGTTAAGATACCACTATTTTCATATATTTGGGCACTATGGTGTCCATGTACCTTAATATGCATGCATATGTCATTTCTGTGTTTCTTTGTAATTAGCTATGTGGGACTGCACATTTGGAAACCACTATGTCTGACCTAAACCAGCTCAGACTTAAGCTGATGCCTCTGTAACGTTCAGCCTGACTGTTGTGCAGAATTTTCCCTTCCTTCACCACAAGTCTTTTAACTTGCATATTTGTTAATACCACACACATCCACAAAAATGCGCAGATAAATTCTCACATGTGCACAGAGATAAATGGTTTATATATTTAAGCCTCTAGTTCAGCTGTACACTGTTTCCTGTCTGTCAGTAGGTTATAAAACTAATTGACCACAGCTGTGGTGGTGGTGAGTAGATTTATGTGTATATGTGTGTCATATCTTTTCATTAACTACAGGTGTCACCAGTTGGATCAAAAATAACCCTGCAAGAATGGTGGATCTGAAAATAGGTGCATTTAGGAGGCTAAACCCTTCACACGCGTATGTGTGTCTGCATGCCAGTGCTTCTTGCTGTATAGTGTTTCAAAACAGCAAACAGAGAAGCATTAAAATTCTCCTCATGGTGTTGACAGAAACTGAGAGACAGTTAGACACATTACTGTTATCCAGGAGACTGTCCAATGAAAAACTCTTGTTTATACAAAATATGCATCACATATATGTTACAATCTTAAACAACTCTGCTACCAGTTGTCATTGGGGAATATTTGAAAGTCCAAGCCGTAAATGCACATGTGACAATGTATTTTATGTTTTGGCTGAGAATTTACAATTTTATAATTGGAGTATGTACTACATGCCTCACAAAATCTTCATCCACCTCTATATACCCAATAAAAGTGCATGAAAACAAATGATGTTATTTCTCCACTCATACATGTACATTTAGTCCAGAGTTTAAGGACAGACAAAGTGAAGACAAATAATTTCCTGGTCCTTTAGCTGGATCATTTGTGATTATTTGAATGTGTTCTTTTCATGTGGTAGTAAAGTCTCCCTAATACTAATAAACCAGCTAATGTAAAACACCATGCACATCCACAAACACAACAAGCAATTTTAAAACCACAATACAGCATGAACTCTCAAGAATTAGTAAATGTGACTAAATAGTTCTTAGAAAAAAAGAAACTGACAGATGTTGCTTGGCCTCAGGGGGATTAGTGTCCTCCTCATGTTAATACAGTGGCATATATCTGCAGGCGTGTGTGCACACTCAGAAAATACAAATAACAAAGATTCTTAGTCTATACTGATTCATAAAAAACACAAACACTACACACTCACACCCTGGTTGAGTGGCCAGGTTTATGTAATTATATAAAAGACTGGGCAAGAAACAGTCAGAAAGTCAGAAAGTACGAAGTAACAGATGTCTTTGTTTTATAATATATTTTTAGTTTACTTTATATTAGATTATACTAAATATAGATACATTAGATTAGATGACACAAAAGCAACATCATTACCCAATCAAAACAAGTCAAGCCAATCCACCAAAAGAGCTCACTACTATTCAATCAAAACAGCTATTTTTCCCTAGCCAAAAGAAAATAAAGCCTTTCCTTTGTTCAAATCAAATCACATTGCGTTATCTAATGCAACTTGAGAGTCTTCAAAATAACAGAAACCCTCAATTTTCCTCAGATATTACTCAAATAATGGCCTAGGCTTTCTTATGCTCCCCTCCCTCCTGCTCCCATCTCCACAGTCCTTGTCACTCGTCCACCCTTCTTGTCTTTCACCTTCATGAACCAGTCACAGTGTCATACAACATTTGCCACTCCTGCCTATTAGACACAAGGCAGTAAATAACACGCACAATGGAATCAGCTGGAAATGTGCAAATGACATGTTGAAAGGAAATGCTAATTACCATGGAAATCCGCTGATGAAATGTTTCATAATCAACCACATACCTAAAAATGAGCCAAGATAATACATCCAAAAAGGAAACAGAGGTGTGAGACCACAGAAAGAAAACCAAGAAACCCATGACAGGAAAATAATACCTAATGAGCCAATAAATTACATTAAACAGCAAATTTGGACCAAACAATAAGCAATACTTTCAACTGTAAAGCAGTTAAATATTTACTCACCAGATTGGAGTTGGTGGCATTTGAGTCATCCTCAGGGAAGGGAATGTAGACAGCTAAGGCCACACAGTTGGCAAAAATGGTCATCAGGATGATGATCTCAAATGGTCTGAGAGGAGGGTTAAGAAATATGCACAAGGGAACAGACTAGAGAGTGTAGAGACATTTACACAGTAAAAATCATCCCAAGTCAAACTGGGTTCAGAAAGTATTCAGATGTTGTTATGTTATGTTATGTTGCAGCCTGATACTACAATCATTCAAATTCATTTTTCTGTGATAAATCTACACTTGGTACCCCATAATGACGAAGTGAAAACAGAATTTTAGAAATGAAATGAAAAAAAAAATTTAATAACAAATTGTACACAATATTTAGACCTGTTGCAACAATTCTGTCCATCCAGGATTACTGCAAGGCATTGATCTGGGGAAGGCCCCTCAAAAAATGTCTCCTGCACTGAAGGTTCCCAAGCACACAGTGGCCTCTATAATTCTCAAATGGAAGACGTTTGGCACAACCAGGACTCTTCCAAGAGCTGGTCACATGGCCAAACTGAGCAATCGGAGAAAAGTCCAGAGTACATTTTTTAGGACCTTAGTAAAAGAGGTGACCAAGAACCCCAGGGTCACTCTGAGCTCCAGAGATCCTGTGTGGAGATGGAACAAAGTTCCAGTAGAATAATCAGCGACGTAGCCCTCCACTGGGCTTTACGTTAAAGTTGCTAGACGGAAACCTCTCTTCAGTGAAAAACACATGAAAGCCCACTTGAAGGATTCTCAGACTGAGGAACAAGATTCTCTGGTCTGAGGAAACCAGGATTGAAGTGTTTGGCCTCTATTCTAAATGTTATGTCTGGAGAAAACCAGGCAACACTCATCACCTGTCCAGTAACATCCCAACAGTGAAGCATGGTGGAGGCAGCACCATACTGTGGGTTTTCTTCCAGCAGCAAGGACTAGTAGACTGGTCATGAAAAGGATCTTAAGCGAACAGCCAAGACAACAAGAACTGAGTGAAAGGGTCTGAATACTATGTACAATGTGATGTATTTAAAAATGTATAGACATTTCTAAAATTCTGTTTTCATGGTGTCATTATAGGGCATTGAGTGTAGGTTATTGTTTGCAGCTCACTGTACTGTATTGCATTAGACTGTGCACCTAATAAAGAGCCCAGTGAATGTATATATACTGTATATACAAAGAGTGCACAACCAGTGTACAAAAGTACAAGAGATCAAAGCTGTTGAGTCTGCCGTGTTGTTAACAATGAGACATATTGGGTCACTTAAGAACTTCTTTTTGCGTGCAGGGGAGTCAGTGAGAGAGAGAGACAGTGCATGTCCTAATATGGGTGCACCGAGGAGCAGGCCTGTCGCGTGGAAGACGGGATGTGGACAAAGAAAGAGTCAGAGCAAGATGGAATGAGAGAGAAGAGAAACACAGCGTTTTTATTTGGAACGGTCCTTGAAAGGGGAGTGACCTCATTATTTTTGGCCTCAGAGACAGCGAGAGAGAGAGAGAGACACAAATTGAGAGAGAGTGGTGAGAGAGTGAGGGAGGGAGAGAATGTGAAGGAGAGATAGAGGAGGTCTGGTTTTCATCAACACAATTACTAACCGCCACTGCTGTCAACTCCCTTCACCTTTTCTTAGCTCTCCCTCTACTCTCTCCTTCCATTCTTCCCTGCCTTCCTTTCTTCCTTCCTTCCTTTCTCCGTCACTTTCTTCCTTCCATCTTGACAACATGTCAAATTAGTATCAACTCCAGACCTTTTCTATATAACACAAACAGCATTGTTAGAACCTTAACTCCTGAAGACTACTCTAAGAGACTAAGTATATGCAAACAAATTTTTATGTTCAACACACTGCATTACACCACCAGTACTTCAATTTGAGTGCTATGTTTAACCATTTGTTGAACTTACTCTGACTTTGCTGGACTTTTCATCTATGTGTCAGTACCAAGTGTCAGTTTTCATACAGGTGGGAAGCCAGCAAGGGATCCTGCCCTTGTTTCTACATAATAACAACTTGTAAAGATCGGCTGTGGTACAATGCGTGTGCAGACACCAATGGTGATATACAGCATACTGGACAAGACACAGTGGTACATTCTACCCCAAAGCAACAGAAGGAGAGCAGCAACAGGTACTTGAGGAGACCAATTTAGATTATAGGAGAAAATGCAAAAAATGCAAAAATACCTATTAGATATTTACATCATGAATATTTGTAAAGACTCAAACAAGCACAAAAAAGCCCCAAGTCAAATGTTAACTATTGTTAATGATGGGAAAGCAATTTTGACCCAGTACAGTTTCAGCTGAACAGCAGAAGAATGATGGAGCTGTCTTGACAAATAACCTAGTTTTACAGTCTTGTATATATAATCACATTAGCAATCTTGAACAGATCTGTTATTCATTTTAAAACTTTTAACTACTGTTTTTTAACCATGCAGACAGACAGACAGCAAGAGGGAGATAAAATTCGCTTCACTTTTTATGGTGGAACTAATACTTTGTTTATGTTTGGATTAGAGCTGACTCTTGAACATCCTTGGCCACAAGAACATTCATCCTGGGACCAAAAGGCATCAAAAATAATCAGTCACCCTTGTACAGGAGGCTCATTAAAACACACTCCAGACATGCAGGGACCCACATAAAGACAGGCCTGTGACTCATTCTGGGTTCCTGACCCATTATTTTAAAAACCCTTGAGGTCTCCCTCCATCAACATGACAATAAATCTACAGCCTGTTGCTGTTAAGAGCAAAACTCTTAACAGTACAAATTCAAGTCCTATACACTCAAACCATGAACCAACCTTACTGATAATGCACTGCACATTAATCAGAATAACACCATACCAACTATACACCTTACAGCAAAGAAATGTTAGCATTAGCAATTTTGCCCGCAGCTATCTGGATGAACTGACTATAAAAAACTCCAAATAAATATTTAACTGAGTAAGTTTCACAGTTGAGATGATACAGTATTCACCTGGGTGCTACTGTCTGAGGCATTTTGGAAATTAATATATACATTCAGCATTTTAATAAACTACACTTAAAGCAAACTGTCACACTCGGATTGTATCCACATGCACACCAGGTCACTGTTATTTTCTCTGCATTCGTAGATAATCTAAGAACCTGGGATACACTGATTATGTGGGATAGCAAGCTCCACACTCTGCTTTGTTGCACTGAGAATATTTACTGTTTGCGTACAAATAGCATCAACGCTTTATGTGACCTGATATAATATATAAGCTGTTAGCTAGGAATCATGGTGTGTGTGTGTGTGTGTGTGTGTGTGTAAATGCACTCAATGACACCTTTTCAAAACTACCACTTAGTATGATTTCATATAGAGAACATGGTAGTTAGATGGACTTCTGCCCCCGCTCTCTCCTTGTCAGGTAATGCTTAAATGCTATAATTACACAGCATGTGAGAGTGTTTTGGGTCTTTATCACCTATGTGTAAACATGTGTGTGATCTTCAAGAGTGTCTGTGTGTGATCTGAAATCTAAGTGTGTCTCATATGTGTGTGTGAGCTCAGACAGGCCCCATCGACCTGTTGAGAGCAGCAGCTGTTGTCATGGTAACAGAGGAGGGAAAAAAGGAGGAGGATTTGGGATCTGCTATCTCTAGAGACAGAGGCACTCACAGAATAGAGGATACACTCAGGCATACACATATACAGTCCATGAACCCTATAGACTACAAACAACTGCACACATGCACAGAACAAATGCACATAGTGTACAAAGTCACCCAAAGACAGTGCATGGTGTATTTAAACAAGGGCACATTGCAGCTATGTACAGATAGATATGCAGGCAGACCGACTGAAAGTTTGGTGGGGACTTTTAAGGACAAGATTCTGGGCAAAATTTACTATAATTTTGCAAGTTGTCTGTCTATTCCCTGTGAGCCACTTTAATGTCTCTGATTTCCTACACTCATCTTATTCCCCCACCTTTCCTACACTGTCACTCTGTCTCTCTCTTCCTTCCCACCTTCAGAGCTGCTGGGAATTGAGGGTAATGATCTGAACACTCATCAGTCACTGACTGGGACTCTTACAGTGACCCTGACAATTTATACATACTGTTTTCTATCATTATCTTACCTTTATTAAGCCTGCTGGCCAGCTGGACAGTACACTTTAAGACAGGCTATTAACTGTTACCAAAGGCTACTGTTAACTTTAAATACACAAGGTGACCAGCAGAAGCTGTAGGAAGGATGTTTGCATTCATTGTTTAAGAGCACACAGGGAGACTACACACACTTAAAAGGGCAGGTCTGTTTCTATGGGAAATATGGATCATTTATCAATCATTTATCACTGGATGTTAAAATCATTGATCATCATAGAGTCTAACAGAAACTATGTTCTATGTTACTACGTAAGTATTTAGAATTAGTGATGTGACAAAACCAGAAGCTTCGTAGTCAGTACTAATACCACAGAAATGTAATGTTTTCTAATACTTGATACACACCAGCTTTTGGTAATTTAGTCCAAACCTTGTTCTGATCTGACTTAAATGCAAAATATCTCAATTTACTTTTGGAGTGTTTTTATCCTACAAGCTGCAGCAGACTCACAAACCTGTTGCCACACAATTCCACATCTTCTCTTAGCATTTAACGTCAGACCACACATGTATTGTTGTTTGGTGACCTCATCAGAACCAGAGAAATCACATTCTTCAGAAGTATTGACAGCTACTGAGGTGGTTTCAGTTCCATAGAAAACATGTACTGACACATTTTCAGAATATTGGTATCGACTTGGTCCTGTGTTTCTGTTCTTGTGACATCCATATTTAGAATACTAGAAGGATGGCAATGTTATTTAAATCACTAAAAGCCAAAACAAAAAACTGGGTAAAAAATATTGTCATATTTGGTGTTATTGTGAGGTGCAGTGGAAGACCGGCCCTGGAGCTTCTAGTATGCCTGTGGGAGGGAATTTCCATAGCACATTTGTTCATTACAGCCTATAATACTATCAACTCTGATTTACTCCAATTTGATAATTCCCTAATGCAACTCTCTTCAAACACACACATCATCTTCTCCTTCCTCACTGATTCACACTGCCTTCTGTCCTCTCCCTTGTTATTCCTCACCCTCCCTTCCTCCCTCCTTTCCCTCCTTTTACTCATTAATTGCCCTCCCCCTGATCTGTCATTTTACTTGTTTGTCTTTCTCATCCTCTCCTCGATGCCTTCCTCCTTCATACCTTAGCTACTTCACTCCATCATCTCTCCTTTTGACATCTGTGTCCTGCCCAAATCCCTGCCCTTCTAATTTCCCTGAACCCTCCTTTTCCTCCCCCCTCTCCCTCTCAGGACAATATGTGACTGTGCTCTTGCTGAGCTGATGCTCATGTGGACCCTCTGCTATAATAGATCACTTTGACTGTGACACTGACCGTGTCTTTCTCTCTCCCTTTCTCCTTCCATCCCACCCTAAGGGAAAACCAAGTCATTATGTTCAGCAGCTTAAAAAGGAAAACAAAAACTCCAGAGGAGAGGAAGGGCATAATAGAAGGATGCTGGAGGAACAGGAGTGTTGGGGGATATTCTAAGGTGAAGGATGGAGCAAGCAGAACAGGTTTAGAGCCCTTAAAAATAGAAGGGGTACACTTAGAAGGAGATGGGGGGGAAAACATTCTGAAGCAAGGTGTGAAGAGGGGATGAAAATTACACCATTTGTTTTATCCTCCTGTGAGAAAACAGAGGAAGGGGAGAAAGGAATAAAATAAGTGAGAGGAGAACAACAAATCACTCAGAGTGGGGCACAAGAGAGAAGAGAGGATTAAGAGAGAAGAAGGGGTATTCAAAAAGTGATAATAACCAAAACAAGAAGTCCAAGGCATTCTTAACTTGTTTGCATTCTCTATCCCTTATATCCTCCTTTCAACTTTTTTTTCAACTTGCATTTATTTGTCAACTTTTGAAATTGTGATGCTGTCTTAAACGTGGAAGTGTGACATGTTGTGTGTTGTTCCTCACCATAAACAGTATACCAACAAAGCTTCACTCATGGTTAGTTAAAGGATACTTCCACTCTACGATGCTGATGCAGGCCCTGCGGATGGGGTTCTTGAGCGTGAGACAGAGTAGTGCCCGTGGCGGCCTTGTGGCCGTCGTCGTTGTCTGTTTCTTGGGCTTTGAGCTATAATGTTGTCTCTTTCTTTGTGTGGAGCTGGCCGTGGAGATGGGCCCGCCCCCTCCCGACCCAAGCCCTGCCCCTCC
>OMLM01007685.1:0-41740 GCA_900302695.1 Helostoma temminkii | reverse complement strand
TAATATAATATAATATAATATAATATAATATAATATAATATAATATAATATAATATAATATAATATATAAGCAGATACAGTAGATTATATTACAAGACATAATATATAACACATATAACTAAAGACATTTGTATCATAGACACACTAATGTTCACCCACAGCTGCTTCTGCCTCCTACATGAAATATTCAGCCTATCTGGTAAAAGCCATAGCTGACAACAGGAGAAACTAAGGAAGAGAGACATAGGATAAAATCATCACATTCCACTTTATGTGTTACCAAAACATCTCAGCAATGCCTTTGATTCTTAGGTGGAGACATTCAGACAAAGACAAGAACTGACAGGGAAGGCAGGAGCAGCACTGCAGTGAAGAACAGAGGGTGAAGCATAGGACAAGGGTTTAGAGGAAGGAGGCCATCTTGTCTTGCCTTTATAAATTAGGGACGAGGACATGGAGAAAAAGAAAAAGAAACCTGGGAATAAAGGTCAGAGTTATCAGAGTGGAAAGCTTGAGGAAGAATAAGTGCTAGCTCACATTTACATTCTTATCAGGGCCACACATATACACACAGACAGTACTTGGCAAACCTGGTTATTAGTGTGCATCTGTGTGTGTATGTTTTTCAGCCCGGGGCACATAACGTGTTGGACATGGGTCTAGAGAGACCCAATAACTTCAGTGCAGGAGTTACGCTGGTCAGTCTTATCATCACATTTATTTGCCTCCTGTTTAATATTCCCCAATGAAAAATCCAAATATGATAACACATCTGCTGTCAATCTCTTGTCTACTTGTTTTATTGCTTTTCCTCTTTATCGGTGCTGGAATTGTTTCAAAGTAAGTGTCCATGTCAGAATCCATACTATGGGCAATGACAGTTATAATAAATACAGCCGTCTTTACTGCCCCATGTGGACGTTGTTGCTGATTAGAACCAGTTCTGTGATGAAAACTAAATACAGTACATATTATGTCATGATCAGTCTCATAGTGTACTTTCCTCATTTGTCCAAATATGAATAAATACGATTGTGCAGAATAATGCAGACATTGTGTTTGTCTTTACAGAACTAGAACAGTGACTACTACAAAAAAGAGGTAAACATCGTATATCATTTATATAGCTTCCCTAGCTATATATAAAGTACACTGAGTGTAAACTGTAGTATCTGTGTTCATTTGTACAATACATGTTCTTTCTGGGTTTGTTTGCAGATTGAAGCGTGTAGAATAGCCCTCGGAAGAAATCGTGTAAAGTCATCCATCTGCCTAGAAGGGTGCGTGCCACTTTGATGCACACGAACATGCAGACACACATGCGCATGTACGGATACACATAAGGTTTAATGGCATGAACAAAGTCTCTGTCTCTTCGTGCACTCACCTGCACGCTCACACATGCACATAAGGCTTAGTGCTCCCACTGTAAGAGCCACTAATGGATGCTTCCAGAGGCGAGTTGGAATTAGTGGCCATTAAGTCATGATCTGGAGCACTAATATAATAATACTGTGTGTGTGTGTGTGTGTGTGTGTGTGTGTGTGTGTGTACGTGTGCATACCTCTGCATTTGTGTGTGCAGTTTTGTGAAATACAGCGAGCAGTACCAGAACCATGATCCCATTATGCAAGGCTGCCTTCCCAGTAACCCCTGGATCTCTGATGACACTGCACACTGGGCGATGAACGCACAACTGTGAGCGAATATACACACACAGTCCACTATAGCAGCAAACACAATCAAAAACCTTAGTTTTTCTTGCATTTATTAACATCTTAATTTATATTTTATACATTAACACAGTACTCTGTTATACTGTATGTACAGTACTGTGAAAACATATTTGCGCTCTTCCTGATTTTTTATTATTTTGCGTATTTGTCACATTTAAATGATCAGAAATCAGATCAGCAAACAAATTTTAATATTACACCAACATAACCAGAGTAAATATAAAATGCAGTTTTTAAATGATGACTTAATTTATATTTTAAGGGAAAAAAGCTGCAAACTTGCCTAAAAAAAAAAAAAAGTAATTGCCACCCACTGGATTAATCACAAATAAACTGGGATTAACCACATCTTTTTTGGAAAGCTGAGTTCAATTCCACTTATCACACCCAGGCCTGATTACTGTCAGACCTGTTGAATCAAGAACTCACTTAAATAGGAGCTGTCTGACAAAGTGAAGCTGAAAGATCTCATAAAGTAACTAGTAACTCTCAATCATTTAAGTGTGTCAAACATGCCAAAAAAAGGAAAAAAAATATGGCAAAAACTTGTTTACAGCAATGTATACCTTCATATATATGCCTGATTCTACCTGAGTTGTTTGTTTTTGCGTGTGTGATTTGTTTTTGTGGACAGTGTGCCTACACCGACACGTCTTCGAGTGGAGCGCTGGAGCTTTAGCTTCATGGAGCTTCTCAGTGACCCCATGGGGAGGCAGGAGTTTATGACCTACCTGGAGAAAGAGTTCAGTGGTGAGGCAAAGATGAAATATATTCCAAATGCATTTAATATTTTACCCATACAATCATACAGTATTTCACAGCGTTGTCATATGGTGTAGTCTTGTTTGGTTTGACAATTGGACACAACTCAGCTTTGTGTAATGAATTCATATTTATTAATTTGGCTCACAGATTTCGCACTTGTGTTATAACTGGATATGACACAATTGGTATTCATCTTAACCTTTATTCGATTATTAGCATTCAGGATTTCATTATCTTCCTTAATGACATCTTCCAGTCCCAGTGGTGGGAGGTGTGAGGCTTGAGGCAGTGGAAAGCAAGATTAATCATATAGACCATGCAAAGATTGGATTGTAGGTAGAGAGAAGAGAGAAATGTCCAGACGGATTTAAAGAGGGAGAGGGGCAGGAGACAGATTTGTTCATCCATGCAGACATAAATATTGCCAGGGGCTGCAGAGGCTAGAAATGCTATAAAAAGTTCTCATGGTGTGTCAGTTTTCCTTCATTTTGTTTTATTCATCTCCAGCCATTCTCTGAGTATCTTTCTGCTCTCAGGGGAGAACCTGTGTTTCTGGCTGGCCTGTGAGGATATCAGACATGGAGAAACTTCCAAGATTGCAGAGAAAGTGGGAGACGTCTACAAGTAAGTATAAAGGCACACAAGCATGCAGAACACGTGTATATATACTGAATTTGCCTCATTTGTGTGTGATTCAGAACTTTTCTGGCTCCTGGAGCTGCCCGATGGGTCAACATCGACAGCAAGACCATGGATAAAACATTAGAGGGGATCAAACAGCCTCATCGTTTTGTCATGGACGATGCACAAATGCACATCTACTTCCTTATGAAGAAGGTCCGACACACTCACCCATTGTGGTTTGACACTTGAAAAGGCACAAATTGAACTGCAGTGAAAGCCGTCATCTGTTCTGGATGTAAAATTTACTAGAGAAGCTAAATAGTTGCATCCCTTCTGAGAGAACGAAACACATACTGTTGAGCCAAAACATTTCTCTGAGCTTTACGGTCATGCAGAATCTCATCTTCTTAATCTCTAATCCCACTTATCTAGCAAAATGCACTTTGTAATAATGTTGTGTAATGTGTTGTATATGTGTGTGTGTCTAGGACTCCTATCCAAGATATCTTAAGTCTGATCTATACAAGAACATGTTGGCCAAAGCCATCGTCCCACAGGAAACTAAGAAAAGGTGATAATTCACATTAACTATGACCTAATCTGACTTTATTTTTCATAAATGTGTTGTTTTATTTTGTTGTACATTACACTTTGTATTTCTTCCTCTCCTTTCTGTTAGTGTGTTCCCCTTCATGAGACGCCAGCGGCACTCTAGCCCCTCGCCTGCTCAGGCCGTCACCCAGGCCGCAGAGGAAGATGGGCGCGTCAAGCAGACCGGTCAGGCAGGTACCAACTCTGCATCCGGCTCCCATGTCTGATGCCGGCCCAGAAATGCATGTCGGATGCAGTCACCTTCGCCTCCATTGTCTCTGTTGGTCATGATAGCAATCATTAAGGAGTTCTCCTCTACGCTTTGTTTCAAGTCAAACTGTCCAAGTGAAAGTCAGTGGTTTTTGTTTTCAGTGCTGCAACATTACCAGAGCTAGGATTTCCACGTAGAGCATCATTTCAGAGCCAGAGCCTTTAGTGGTGCAGTCCTGCATATTCATCCCGCATCTACATCCCATCTTCATCCAAGTACCTAGTAGTCGTCCTTTCTCCGTCAAGCCATCAAATCTACTCTCCCTGTTAAAAATAGGTTTAGCTAAAGGGGTTGCAAATAGAGTAGATATGTAAAATATACAGTGTCAGAAGTTGCCTAAGCATGTCTGTGATTATCGTACAGCTTGTTTTGTACATGTGGAACTTTCATATTGTTGGAGTTCATTTTGCTTGTGCATGTTTTCATCCCAATAAAAAACATTCAGTGTGTTGTGCTCTGCATGCCGCAGTAAACTGTGTTTTTATTTTGTCTCTCTGTTCATTAATAGCATATATGGTTTGTTTTTAAGATATTAAGTATTAAACTCCTAATGTGAATGTTGATCAGTCAGATGTTTGTTGAAATTATGAATTGTACCATTGATAAGTAGTATAAGTGCTCAGCAAGTTATCAATATAATAGCTTCTTCCAGTTCGGCAGTTATTTGCAGGCACACAGAAAACAGGGTGTCTGTTTTCTCTGTCTGCACATGCTGTTCACATCCTTTCTTTCCTTGCTAGTTTGTCTGAACTTATTCATCTTACAAGACCCTCTTTACTTCATTGGCTCCATGCAGTTTCTTCTACTGGATTGTCTCCCCCTGCTGTCTGCATGCAGTTGACACATATATACTTCACAATGGAATTTAGTAGTTACTCATATTTTTGGTTTGTGATCCCAAAAGTAAACAAACATTTGTCCTTGATCACAAGTTAAGGTCAGCGTGTGTATATGAATAGCGAGCATGTCAACTGTTCAGTGGCGTTTTTTCTTCTAGTGGAGACATTTGAGGCAGGGGCTGAAGAAATGAAGCATATTTCTGAAGAAAAGCAGCAAGAATATTTAGAAGTAAGCAAATATTTATATATCATATAGTTACTCTTTAGCTATATGAATAATAATTACATTGGACAGGTAGGAAAGGTCTAATAGATGCTAATGCACTGTATTATGGGATTGTAGGAAGTGTTTTTAAAGTTTAGATCATACTAGGGATTAAAGATCAGGATATCTACCCTCTGATGTTTTGACGTTCACAATTATTTTTTAAGTGCATCTTGCAAAATGTAATACAAAATTGCTGGAAAATCAAGAAAAGACACACTTAAATCTACTCTCATGCCATCTGCTCCAAAACGGTGAATGGTAAGGGTTCATTTGTAATCTGTAGCGCTCTCAGCAAACCCGAAAGCCCATGAAATTTCCTAATGGATGCTAAGCTATATATGGATACACAAATATAGTGACACACCAGAGTGAAATGAGGCATTCTCTACATTTGTGAGGATTATGATAATCTGCTTCTCTCTATTCACTCATCCACTAACTGTGCATGACTGTGTCTCAGGAAAGATGGGTTGAAACCATGTCCCCATAAAAATCAATACAAAACATTTCTCTTTGTGCAACATATTCATTTTGGTAAGATGAATGCGGTTTGGGTTTTTAACAGATGGAAAAGTATTTCCCCAGTACAAGGAAGCTCAACATGACATTTGCTCCTCCTTACACAAAATGAGAGCTACAGTACGTTGTAGTGCCACCAGCCTTTTAGTTCTTCCATGATTTACACTTACACACACACACACAAGAAAAACTATATTTCAACAATGAAAGCAAAGCTATTGAGGCGTGACAGAAATGTTCTGCGTCAGAATTTGTTCAATATTGAACCTGCATTAAATCACAATGGGAAAGTCATCACATTGAAAAACAGACAACACATAGAAAACTTATATAAAAACAAAGTATGGAAAGCTTTACCGGTCCAGACCACACACACATACTCATAAAGTGCTCTTGTTCACAAAAAGAAGAGGCACTGGACACAGTAATGTGAGTATACATTCATAATGCACCCATTAATACACATATGGGCTATGTACAGTACATAGTGGAATCAGCTTGTAATCATCAGTGTTATAGTGGCAAAGTGAAGAGTCAAAGTAAAAACACAACAGATTAACACAAGACATGAAATGACAGTGAAAAGGAAAGTGAATGAACCCTGATCCCCAAGCAGTGCAAAGTTTGTCGTGCAGAACTCATGTATGTACAGCGCACATGTTGCAACCAAACACCGAGAGGCAGAAGTTGCCATGACTTGGAAAAAGAGCAGATTGTGTTTCCATTGCATGTTTTTAAATATTCTGTTATTAATAACTCTGACGATTTAAATCGTATGGATCATCACTTGATTTACTTCAGCAAATAGTGCTGGCTTATGAGAAAAATAAAAATATAGGATACATGATGTGGAGTGTTTACAACCATAAATAGATTATTTTTATCTTTAGATTCAATTACAGACCAAATATAAAGTTTTAAAAGAGTTCAACAAAAATCCTATTTGTTATATTTGTTCAACATTCATTTTGTAGCTTAGTAAAATATGTATATACATACACAATATGAAATAAACTCCTGGTCGTGAGGTCAAAGGTCGGGTGGTCTGATACCTGAAGGTTTTGTGTTTAAGCTGTTTCACTGGACCACCTTGGAGATTTCAGCAGGTTAAATTTGGGTCTTTATTCAAGATATTAGGTAATGGAGACTGCCACCCCCAGCAGACACTCTGTGCTTTCTGTCAATATTTGTAGCACAGTTTGATAGTTAATACCTAGTCACTTGGCTGACAAAAGCTCTTGTCCCATTATGTCACAGTGTAGAGTTCATCCTTTCCATTCTGACAGAGAGTGTACCCGCAAACTCGCGGCCTCCAGCTCCAGCTCCAGCTCCAGCCCCTGCTCCAGCCCATTGCCTCCCTGTGCTTTTCCTTTGGCGGCAGCATGAACACCACGCAGGTGGCCACCAGGATGTGCCACAGCGAGTGTGTGTAGTAGTAATTGTCCTCTGTCTCAGCAAAAATGTACAAGCAAACCCCTGTGAGGGCACAGATAGCCCCAGGGATCAGGTAGAAGACCCAGCGCTTCCAAGAAGGTGGGTAGCAATGTCGGCGCCGCGCCCCTCGGTACGCCTGTAAATAAGTCACAGTAAGTTGACGGGTTTTCTCAACTAAATCAATAAATAATCAACTAAATCAATGATCAAAATAAAAAACAGTAATGTTTGTCTAGACAGGAATCAGCAGCAGATTTTTTACAGACTCCTCTCAGTAACATCTTACCCATGCTGTGACCATGAGCAGCAGTGAACAGAGAATGGGGCCAAGCAGGTTCCACAAGCCTCTGCGGTCTAGTTGCATTGACATGGCAATCAGCAAAGCCCCGAGCATAAACAGAGTCTACACACATACACAGAAAATATTATATTAAACAAATCATGGCATTTAAAATATATCAATCCTCAGTAAAATGTGATAACAGCATTATAAAAAATGTCTTACATATTTGAATGTGTCTTTGATACGAGCCATGCACAGGATGGTGACCCAGAAGGAACAGATTGAACCCAGGAAGTCACAGTACTGTAGGGCATCGTAGTCCATAATACACAGTACGGCTATACCTGGCTGGTCACATGCATGGTAGAACTACACAAACAAAGAAAAAACATGGAGGAAGAGGAATTACTCTCTCAATTATGCAAGATTTTACTTGCCACGGTTCTCTCATTCTGTATGGCCTTCTAATGTATGTATGACTTGAATGTTTTTCTAAAAACATGCTTATAACTCAAATAAAAGTTGGCAAAAATGCTTCACGTGTGCACACCTGCTAGAACGTGAAATAGATTAAATACACCCTTAATTTTAGTAAGTATTACAGCATTTATAATTCATTATTATCACCTGTTACCTGGAGGGTGCACATATAAAAAGCTTTGATTTTGAAACTTCACACATGCTTTTTCTGATTTTACAAAAGTATGTGTGTGACTCACAGTGGAAAAGAACATTGTGAAGAGGTAGACTGACGCCTCGGTGATGTAGCAGCGCTTGACGGCTACTATGATGGCAGGCAGGAAGAACAGGTTGCTGAGCGTCAGCAGCAGGGTGGCAGTCAGCTGATGACTATATGACTGAGCTGTAGAGTTATCAGTGCAGCCCCAGCCACTCCATCCTGAATACCCATAGAGAGAGCAGGGAATAGCAATAAATGAATGACGGAAATATTACATCAATTACAAGAAAGGGGACACTTATCTTTGTGTAATTACTGTAAAGACACGCTACAGTGTTTTAGGCAATCATTTGTGTGTGAGACTGTATCGTACCAGCCTTGCAGACACAGGCAGCGTACAGGTAGCTGTAGGATCTCAGTATTCTACATTCACCATATGTCCCACAGTCCTCTACACAGGCACTGATAAAGACCTCTGGGACCACAGACACCATTGATGTATTACCACAGTCGCTGCTGCAAAAGCAATAAAGAACAACAAAAAACACACATCAAACTCTACTTGTCAGTACATCCAAATGAAGACTTGTTTGAGGTATAGTTCTTACAGTGATTTATAGAAATTGACATATATGATCATTTATTTCTGTGCCTTACCTGTTGCATGTGAGCTGCAGAGTGAGGTACCATGTTGCTGCCTGAGGGAAAGGCAGCCTGACCACAGCTTTAGGAAGACTGGCATTTACATGAACACTATATCCTCCGAACAAAGCTGCAGATGCACACACATAGTGAGAGTTTAAACAATTTCCTTTTACAATCTAAGGTCAGGTTTCCTGCTCAGTTACTTGTGTCTGACCAGAAGAATCTGGTCAGTGTGCATCTAATAGACATAATAGATAACATTTTTCAAAAAATGATTACATTTTCATCAACAGTAGTAATTTCCGGGTGATCATGGATAATTACATGTGAAAAAATCATAGGTGGTCTGTGCTACCTGTGTGACAGGGTTGAGACTGGTTGAGTTCGAGGACTGGAGCCCAGGGAGACAGACAGGCCACCACATTGCTGCTGTTCCCCAGGGTTACATTAGTCTACAACAGACACACACACCAAAGTAAAAAAACATTGATGATCAACTCTGTGAGTACAGGCTCCATATGTTTACGTGTATACTGATTGTGTGCTACTCACAGTGTTGAGGGAAAGCTGCAGGTTGAGTGTTCCACCAGTGGCTTGTGTGTGCAGGGGATAAGTCAGCAGTGTGGGGTGTGTATTTGTAACGCTGACATTAGGTCCGTTAATGGGTGTGAATTTGAGCGACAGAACATCCACCTCCTCATAGAGCACAGGGATGCTCCACACACATGCTGACGGCAGCAGTGGTGTTAGCACTGATGCAAATTTGTTGCTAAGGATGAGCGTTTCTGTAGCCACAGAGCTGTTCGCTGCCGATGTTGAGTTGGCGAAGCTGCTGTTGCCACGGAGCACGCTGACGTCATCATCTGCTTTAAGGCCTACACTTGTTGGCTTACATCCCACTGAGGTGCACACACAAACGGGAAAAGAGTTATTGAATTAGAACTGAGATTTAATGTGCGAAATTGAATTTCGAGATGAGTGTTTCTGTGTTCACCTGTGTAGTTTGAGACTATATTAAAGGTTACAGTACGGTTTTCTTGATTGCTCTCAACAACAACTTGTAACCAGGTGTCCCAAGGTGGGTTAGAGAGAGTTGCAGAGCAGCTAGTCCCTGAGCAGTTAACCGTCACAGGGCTCTGCTGCAGAGAGGCGGAGCCGAGCTTAAGGACTAGTGAACAGTTTCCACTGTCTGCTCCCTCTCCAGATGAACAGTTAGCCACTGATACGGAGAGTGAAGATGCAAACTCTGGAACATACAACCTTACGCAGACACAAACACATTAACTATGCACAGTACAAATAGTAGAACCACATGTAATAAGACAGTTACATGCCCAAACATTTCGTACTTAAGGCGTGCAGGTTTATCAGGGGCCGTGGTCTGTTGGTGGAATGAACCCTGCTGTAAAATAGGTGTGTCCACTGCTCTCCTGATTGACAGCTGAGGCTGGAAGAAGTAGGAGCATGACGGAAAGCCCTAAGAGATAAGAGATAAGATAATATAATGATATGTACATGTTTTTTCTTAATCAATATTTGTACTGCACCTTTCGTACAGTTAAGCGCAGTTCAAAGTGTTACAAACAGTATGAGTCAGAAGACGAGCAAATAAAATGCAAACACATAACTCTTTTTGCTTCTTTTAAAGCCAAACTGTGGTAAAAAGACTACTGCGATTGAGCAATAT
The DNA here is from genome assembly GCA_900302695.1 of Helostoma temminkii. NCBI lineage: Eukaryota > Metazoa > Chordata > Actinopteri > Anabantiformes > Helostomatidae > Helostoma > Helostoma temminkii. The sequence goes on along the minus strand of OMLM01007685.1, from coordinate 31,399 downwards.
GAACAGATAAGATAAAGGAGAAAATAACAACTAAAGCATAATTGGTTAAAGGTCACCAAAATAACTTGTCGTCAAACCTGTCTTAATACAAACTGCAGCTGTTTTAATAAGCACAATGGACGGAAAGTAAAAAATTCTTAAACACATCAACACTTTTGACAGCGATAATAACAGCACTATACTGTATACAGCTCCATACAAACCTTCTGTTCTATGCGTCCGTCATGTTCAGGCAAGTGGGCAGCAATGTACCAGTCACCAGGAGCAGGGCTGGAGAGGTTAAAGGTTGTGGAGCTGCGTGATGTTACGGGCAGAGTCAGAGAGAGGCAGGGGCTCCATAGTGTTGCATTGGGAAAAACCAGACCCAGTGGGTTTATGACTGGAGGAGCACCCCAGCGAATATGACTACAAAAGAGACGAGACGTAAGAAAAGTAAACAAGTGAAAAAAATTCAGCGGAGAAAGTGCAGATGATAGGAAGAGGTAAACAAAGAAAGTGTGATGAGCCAATCAAATTCGTGATAAAAAGTGGAAAGTGAGAGTTTGCATGATAAAGAGCTCAGTGTCTTACATGGTGACGTTGTGCTGTCCACAGTGGACGTTCTGGCTCTTGGTGACAGAGAAGAGCCAGCGAGCGATGGCAGTCTCCTCTGGTATGTGAAACCTTTGCAGCCTCACGCTGCCATACCAAACATACCATGACAACCTCTGAGCCGGTTTGGACGAGAGCTCTGACACAAACGTCACCTGTCCATCTGTGGGGCAACATCAACATTTTCACAGTTTGAAATTGTAGTTTTGACAATTCAAATCACATTAAAACGAATTCACTTAAACTCAGTGTGGTCGCTTGTGCCACCGTGTTTATTCCACTGAGTGCAGCGCAGTTAGTCATATGTTTGATCTGTTACAAAACAAATATCCAGGATTATTCTGGTTCTTGCAGTGCAAGAAATTACAAGTCATTTACTGTGACTGTCAAGCAGAAACACTCGACTTTTACTAATAATGTTAATTAACGAGAAATACTGTAAAGAAAACCAGCTTAACCTTCATTACCTAATAGCTGTCAGCTGACAAATAATATATTCTTAATAATGGCTTTTGAAATATACACAGTGTGAGACCATTTTTACAGTCCAGATTGTGCAGTTACACGGTGTGTCTTTCTGTTCAGGTAACTTCAGACAGCACAGTTAGCAAACATGCTAAGTGGCTCCTGGTAAAAATACGTACCGTCTCCTAATGTCCAAGCCGCCAGGGCAACGAAAAGAAGACCGCGTAGAAAACAAACGTCCATGTTTCCTTTTCGACTAACTTAACAGCCACATTGTCCTTAAAACACTAAAACAATTCAAATCTATCGCTGCCAGTAAGAGCGTCTCAGTTCAAAACTTCCTGGTTCCTGTGTGAATATTTAACGTCACTAAAGACCACGGGTGCTGCGTTTATGGTCTGTCGGAAATATCACAGTGCGCCACAGTGATGAGCTACAGCTATTTAAGAGAGATATTGTAAATAAAACGAGAAACAACAACCTTTCTGCCTCTCTAGTAGGCAAACTGAAGTATGTAGTACACACGTTACTGCACAAACAATGTTTTGTAATGCTGAAAGGCAATGCTGACATGATTGATGATGTTTGCAGTATTTTTTTTTGGTCATCATTCGTCTCCAAAAGATAATGCCAGTGATAGTTTATATTAAAATGGTAAAATAATGAGCAGAGCCAGAGTGTGGTGTGTTAAATGAAAAAAGGTATAACAAACAAACATACAAACAAACAAACAAACATGAAAACAAACAAACAAAAGAACAGCTATACAATTGCAGTGTCTGACATATTGTTGTGAATTCACCACATCTTGTGTATTAATTGATTGCTGAAATAATTTCCCAACAATTAATTAGTCCTGTTTTAGTGACAAATGCTGAGACCTATGGTGTCCAGCAGTTTATGAAAAACTATTCCTGTCTTGGCAGTTGCTTCTAGAAGCAACAGGCAGGGTAGAGAAGTAAGAAAGTAAAGCTGAGGACTATCTGTTCCAGTGGAGCTGATCAGTGGCCACATGCGAGACTATGGTTTAACTGGGAAAAGAATTGAAAGTAAAGTTATGGATTTAGTTGTGTTTTCTCTGCAGCACCTTTATGTATTTGGTTGTTCATCCAAACATTATCCTAATCGATTTTCCTGTGTAGGGTCATGGGGCTATTGAAGCCAAATCCTAGCTGTCCAGGTAAACCCTGCCAGCAAGCTATTCACACCAATGGGAAAGATAGTTACCATGTATCTTAACTGTATGTCTTTATATGTCTGCAGAAAGAAGCCAGATGGGAGGACGCCCACACCGACACAGTCAGTGAGAGTATGCAAACGCCACACACCCCCGTGCTGCCTCGCATTTAGTAATTCCAAAGTTTTATTTTTTCTAAATGCTGCTCCTATGTTGTCAAAATGATGTTTTAAGTGTTATGGTACACTGTATTTTGAGGAGATTTGCTGACAATAACAAAAATGTGGAATGACACCAAACTTTTCCTTTCATTCATTCAGTACACTTAAAATCCTCTGCTGTTTTGGAAACAACAGCAACAATAAAAACTCTTTGTCGGTTTTATTACCAAAATATACTGTATATTAAGCTCATAATGACATTTTAAAACAGAACAATGGTATCAACTCCAAAACAAGGTATTATAGCAATACACATTCACTTGTTGAGAATTTCAACAAAACCATATAACAGGAAGTAAGTAGGAGATTATTCTTGTTTTATAAATAACTGCATCTTCACTTGTACAGTAACATGTTCTTAATCTTTTTAATTAAACAGTTAAAAATCAAATACCCAATATGTAGAACAAGGATGGAATTTTCTTAAAAAGTTTCTGTTTTTAAATAATGCAATCGTTACATTTTACTTTTTTTTCTGTTTTAAAATATATACTAATAAAAAAATAAAAAATCTGAATGACCGGACTAAGGACTGAGCAGCCTAACAGTGACCTTCTATTTCAAGCCTCATTCATAATCTGATGAGAAACACTTACTGTCAAAATGCATTTACATCCCAGTTTACATAAAATCACAAATATGTCACATCGTCTTGTGACTCCACCAAGCAAAACTGAGAATCACAGCCCATCAAAAGCTCCTCTTCATTGGGTGTGCTATTGTTGTCTCCCTCCGTGTTGTTCTGAGAGGCTCCTAAACTGTCCTGACTTTGGTTCAGTGTCTCATCTGAAGGTTTAGTGAACACCAAACTACTAGTATCAACTGTCACCTCTGCTCTTACCCTTCTAGATCTGAGCAGAACCTTTCTGATAGTGTTGGCATTAATTTTGGCAGGTTTCAGTGGACTTGCGTCCAAGTCCAATGATTTCAATGGACTCGCATCCAGGTCCAGTGATTGTGACTTTTTTAAACTGGCACCAACCAAACCACTGGAAGGATTAGTGGATTTTTCCTCTATGGACCAACTGGCTCTAAATTTAGAGCTGGAAGGAATAGGAAATCCAATAGCCTTGGGGCTCTGCATTTTCAAGTCGCTCTTGTGAACTGAATCAACATCATCAGTGTGTGGTCGTTGTTCTGATTGCTCCCCAGTGGGCTCAGTCAAATCCTGAGGGCAAGTTGGACTTGGGGTTTCCCTGTGGAGGCAATAGTAGAACTACTGAACACTGTGCGTATTATAGTATAAGACTTAAAATCAACTAGATTCAGTGGCATCTACCGGCGGAGGTGGTGTAGCAGTCAGGCACAGATGTGGCAGCTCAAGACAAAGCGAAACGTGAAAATGTAAAATTCCCATTGTGGGCCACTTTAGAAACATAGTGGTGCAACATGGCTGCTGTAAAAAAGATGTGTATATAACAGCCTCAGTCTATATATATATGATTTACACTGCACCTTTCACCTAGATTCAGCAGAGTCATGAGCTAACTCAGTAAATTTAATACTACTGCTTCTAAAACTTTCAGGGTTAAGAAGATGATTGACAGTATATTACATGGGAAACTATCACGACTGTTGGTCTGTGTTTCTAGTATATCATACACATGTTCATAAGTATGATGATCACATATAAATATATATTTATTGCGTCCTTTATGCAATGACATTCCTGGTGATAATAACTGCTGTGGTTAAGATTAAGGTAAGATATAAGTCATGACATACAGAAAGTGCACATTTCCCATGTGAATAGGCTCATGTCCACTTTGTAGAATCAGTACCTGCAGGGAGACATCCAGGGCCCAAGCTCTTCCACAGTCACCAGGCTGCTCAGACTGCTTCCTAAGCTGCTGCGTTGGCTAGCTAAGGCTCCACTGTCCTCCATCACCCAACGCATGGCTTCGATACCTTCGTGCACAGTCACCATCTGGTACAGTAGTCTCACATCAGCACAACGCAGCCATCTCTGTATGAATAATGTGGGGTTACAGAAAATGTAACGCAGGTGTAAATAGAACATGTGGATTTCAATGTAGCGCTTAACTACGGGGGTCCCTCAGATTATAAATGACAGTGGCCCCAGATAGTGAAGCTCCTGCTTGCATGTTTCATGACTACAGTGTATACTGAAGACATACAATAAAACAACAGACATGAGAAGAATTAAGGAGGAGCAAACATGGGGAAGAATAAGCAGAGGAATCCAGTCAGGACGTGTAGAATAAATGGAGGTCAATGACAGAAACCAGGTGAGGGGTGTTGTGGAGGAACAGGTGACAGTGTCTGTCACCACAGGAAAAACGAGCATTTGAAGTGGCTCAGAACGGGACACAGTTGTTCAGACCATTCTGCATTTCACAAAAATAAGATAAAATAAAGAGAGCAGTGACTGCTGAAACGAGTTATTCAAGTTGTAGCTCTGTCCAAACATGAAACAAGGCACAGGTGTGCTGGCACGCATATGCACTAACATGCACTCAGAAAGAGCACACCCATACTGAATCATAAGAAAACAGAAAGTGTTTTGTTCATTTACAAACATCCATAAACAATATATAAATATATAATATAAATATATAGAGACTTTTTTTTTTACCAGTTGCTTTTTTAAGTGGTTGATTTTGGCAGAAATGCCATCGCACAAAGCAGAGTCATGGTCTCCCCTGTCCACCACATCACACCTCCAAATGTCTTCACGGTCCGCAGCATCCTTCATCCAGTACAAAAGACTCTCCGGTGTTTTCCGTCCAACTTTAAGTTCCAGCTCTTTCAGAACTTGAACCCATTCTTTAAAGATTGTGTCTGTCATCCCGCAGCAGTTCTGACTCTGGATGAAGAGCTCACCTCACCTTTACAGCTTCTACTGAAAAACTAGACCCACCAACGCCTCCTGCACAGGTATGAACCAGAGAGGTTTTTTATTCCTGAACGCTCGGCGATCATTAATGACAAACTTGCCACAGAAGCGCAGAACGAGCCGTGAAAACGCTGGAAGTGTGAAAGAGCGAAGCATCTGTCGCGCTGACTGCTGTCACCATTCAAACTGCAGAGGTATTGATGGTATGTAGCCCAAACATGATGCTGGAAAGGGGAAACGCTCTTTGTGGAATCGTCAAACAATGGCGGGAGTTTCATACCAGCGGTCACATGGAGAAGCTTCAGTGACACCTGTGCGCACCGACCTGCTGCCATGTCATTTTGTGCGCACTTTGCGTGTTCCAGAAATGTGTGGCATTACACGATTGCTTGTCTTTATTCACTAGAGTGTAATCAGATGATGTAAACATGCAGTTATTATAAATCCAAATGTTCTCATGGCGACATGATCATAGGATACAGAAGATAAATGTTATAATGAGACAGAAAAAACTGAAAAAACCACAAAACAAAAAAGACAAAAACAGACATAAAATGACCATAAACAGTGGGTGTAAAGATTTTGTTCTAAAATGTTTGAGAAATGATCAAACTATGTAAAGTTTAGTTGAACAATTATGTCATATGTTAATGAAATATTAAAAATGAACATTTTTTGTCTTGTACTTTTAAGTCTTTAAGTTCTCAAGAGTTTCACAGAGACTGAGTAGCAGAAACTGGCCTGCCCACAGCCCACTTTTACACACAGAAACAGGCCAAGTAAACAGCGGGGAAGCTGACATGTGTCACAGACTTATATAGATGATTTATTTTTATTTGCCCGTCATCTTGCCCCATGTGAATGTCCTTCAAAATCAGGGCAACAGTTATGAGAATTCCCTGCTTCCTCATGACTGAGGCTAAAACCAGTTTGCTGTCTAAAATTCCAACTGCATTGTTTCACTGAGTGGGAAGCACTGATGGCACGAGGAAAGGTGAAGCAGTCTGCATATAACAAGGAAGATGAAAGCGAAAAAGCTAAGCACACAAAGTATAGCAGCGGTGGCAGGGAGATGTTCTTGATTGGTTTGAAAGATCTGGATGAAAAACTACACTTGAGACAATCCTCAGCAAGATAATAAATATCATTATTTGTAAAAACATTACAAACTGACAGCAGTTAGTTTTAGCTGTTAATAAAGAAATACACATTTTATAGTTACCATGCTTAAATGATCAAAATAAATGATCTCACACGTGATTTTAAAGGTGAGATTTTACCTGCCTTAACTCCCTCAGTGGGTCACTGTTTAAAGCTCATAAAATTCACCCACCTTTACTCTGGAGCTGCTGTGTTGTCATCACTACAACACTGTAGGTATTCTGGGCAGGTCCCAGATGAAGAGTGAATAAATGTGATGAAGGACTTTGTTGAAACACACAGAAAGTACTTTGTCTTACGGACATTTCTATTCGTTAACCTGTGACTCTGGAGATAGAGCATGTTAGCACCAGTGGCAGAGCAAAGTTACAGTAGTGGTTCAATACCTGGCTCTTCTACATGTTGAACAACTCCAGAGTTGCTTACTTTGGATTCCCACAATGGCCAAATGACTAAAATGTGCAAGTCACTTGTCTTTTAATTAATTACATGAATTTACCAGGAACACCCACGTCATCAGTGCAGTTGTTTGATAGAGAAATGCCATTTTTTTTGTTTTTCATTTTAACCTATCCTTTACGAAAAAGAAGTATATTCAAGTATACTATTAGTATACTTCTTTTAAACTAAAAATGAGTATAGTTTATAGTATAGTATAAGTATAGTTTTAGTTTATTTTCTATGTACTTATCAGAAGTGTACCAGACAAAGTAGTATTTAAGTATACTTGCTGACAAGTACATAGAAAAGTATATTTGGAGTATACTTGTAGTTACAATCAACTGTGAAGGAGAAGGAATATTTGATCATCCAGAAAATATACTAAATAGTAAAGTAGGAAGTAAACTAACAAGTAAACTTTTACAAACTAAAAAGTGGGTCAATTTACTCCCAAGAAGTATTAAAATTGTATACTTGCAAGTGTACTAGAAGTACACTTATTTTACTTGAAGTATACTTAATAAAATGAACTCATAGTATACATAGTATACATAGTATACTTCTTTTTCATAAGAGATGCCAGTCTACTTTATGCCATTTTATTGGAGAGGACGTTACTCACTGTATAAAAAAGATGGTGGAAATTTAAAAGTAAAATATACAGTTATTAATAATGGAGTTGTTTCTGAAAATATTAGCATTCCCTCCATATTAGTCGTGTGCTGAAGGACACAAGCCTTTGTGAGACAGGGAACATGTGCCTGCCACACTCTCTGACTCTTAGTCATAACTTCTTTTAAACGTGATGTGATTATTGATGCATCTTTTTGGAGTACCAGTAAGTAGAATTCAAATTGCTTGTTTTATATGAAGGCCTGTATCTGCCTGTAGGTGGCAGCAGACAATCAACATTTTTAAGCAGTCATGCATTTGATGACATTCTCAGCGGCTGAAAAATCACAATGGATTAGTGCACCTTTGCACCTTTGGGACTAGATTCATTAGGTATATTTTGTTAACAGTATAGATTAAGTTTCACAGATGAGGCTGTCAAACCCAGTGCGACCCTGGAAGCTGAGCCTAAATCAACACCATGAGGTCATCTCACCCACTCAAGAATACTAAAAAATATGTTTTTGTAATTTTATAGGAGCATTAATTATTACAGTATCGTAACAAATATGCTGGCCTGCTGTGAGTTACATGATTTCATTAGCAAAACATAATGCCGAAAGCAAATTTGTCATTCTTGACACAACATTTTTATCATTTCCACAGAATGAAGAAGCAAATGAGAAACTGTTGTGAAGAGTGGATAAAAAAGTCAGATTACCTATACCCCTGTGGGGGCTGTAAAATATTACCAATGTTTAAGCAAGTGTTTTCAGGGCAGCTCAGAGTGACCCTGGGGTCAGCATTACAGGAAGTAAAGGGTAATCATAAAAATGTTCCACAAAGAAAGAATTATGCTTTTTATGAGCCAGGGCCTCTGACTTCCAGTTTTAGGGAAATCATAAAATTACACAAACATTCAAAAATGTTCGCAATGCACAGGTCGTTGAAAAGCCAGCATTATGAGCAGATAAGATTTTATAGCATCTGTCAGTGCAATTAAGTCTGATTTACTATGAATCATAAGGAAGATGTGAGGTTAATTAGAGAAGTTGACTAAGTTCTTTCTAGACCATAAGAAACATGAAGAGCCTTGACTCACTGATTTGGACTGCCTTCATTTTGAGGCCAGTTTAATTGTAAAAGAGGACAAGATATTTTAACATCTCCATGGTGTAGCTTAACTCCCCTGTGAACAAGCCTGCAGCATGGTGTGTGTGTTTTCAAGGGTCAAGGGTCACCTAAACAGCATTACAAATGAGGCCAATGGGCCAGGAAATCCTCCAAGTTCGCACGGTTCATGAAAGGTCCTCACATGCAAACAAAGCCAACCAGAGGGGGGTTGGACCTCTGGACTTTTAAAACACAGGATTGAAAACACTCATTCGTTCAAGTTTCCAAAGACAAATAAGCTCTCACGTGTTTAAATCTTCACATGTCAAGTGTACAGCATACAGGAAATTTGAGACCACTTCTCCCCTAATGTTCCATTGTGGAGGCGACTCCACCTGCATTCCCACCTAACTTTAAAGTCAAAGATCAACACTATAAGAGTTAGATGAGAAGATCGATACAATTCTAATAAGTGTAAATGTAAAACTGTAAATGTGAAGCAACCTTCATTAGCCCTCTAACTTAGCCTAGAGCCTGGAACCAGTCTGGCTCAGTCCAAAGGTAACAAAATCTACTTACAGTATAGGCATCACAAAAACAAACCAATTAAAACGTTATATATACTTCATCTGTTCAAAAACTAAAAAGCAGTAAATCATGTAGCTGCACTGTGCATCTGTTTCCATTTAGAAACCTACAGAGAGATTAAATGAGACTAGAAAATAACGGATCTCATGTGTATGGAGAGGCCCATTTACATGTTTTTATATAAACCATGACGCAGCAAAGATCTTAGAACTGTGAAGACACATAGAGTGTGCTTACGGTACTGTGTGTGGAAGGCGTACAGTGAATTTCTACTGAAAGGCTTGCAACTTCTCAAAATGCATATCGTAATGTTAAACTATAAACAGACATGTGACAATACACTAAAGCAGGCTTGTACACAAACAGACTATGCTGCCTGACGACAGGCACATCAATGGATTCCTTCTGCATCAGTCTCTGTTGTTTAAACAGATGGCATCAGCACCAAAGAGCCTGTGCTGTGCCTGATCTAGTTCTTGATAGGAAAGCCTAGAGGAGTCTGTGTCAGAGGCCACAGGGGCCAGTGGATTCTGAGAACATTAACATTCCTGAATAAATAACCCCAGGGAATGTTATTGTGGAGATTAAACAGGATTTTCATCCCAGAACCCAGGAGAACGGCCAGGCATCACTCGTTTCCATCGCCCCGGGTTAGGAGAAGCTGAAGAACCCGTTGCCAAAAAGAGAAGGTTTTTAAATACTTTACATCCTATCATCCTATTTAAAAAAACATCTGAAGTTGCACCACAGTAAAGACTCTTTTAGTGTCATTTCTGGTACAGATTTATTTCTTATTTCAATGTAATCTGACTGAAGATGAAGTCATTGAGAAGCTTACTGTCTTTTTTGTATGTTTTTTTATTCTGCAATCTTCACAGTACCGTAGAGTTCACATTGTTTTCCACACAAGCACCTCTAATACTGGACTTTCAGAAGGGCCTGTGGGGGTGAAGAGGTTAAAAATTTACATAACTTTGAAAAAGCATCTGATGCACTTGCATTTGCTCAACTACCTGCAATCTTTACTGTGCCATAGAGTTCACATTGTTTTCCACACATGCACTTCTAATACTGGACGTTGGGGTGAAGAGGTTAAAAAGTTTATGCAACTTTCAAAAGTGCCGCATGCACTGTAGCGTTTACTCAACTACCTGCAATCTTTACTGTGCCATAGAGTTCATCATTGTTTTCTACAAATATACCTGCAATACTGGACTTTCAGAAGGGCCTGTGGGGGTGAAGAGGTTAAAAATTGTATTTAACTTTCAAAAAGTTTGTTCAACTATGTGATTTTCCCTTTTTTGCAATGCTACATTTACTGTATGTTTTTAAAATATCTTGTAATTAACTTATTATGTTAAAGTTTGTTTCCCTGTTATGTGTTCAAATTAGTGATCAAATCAGTTGTTCTCACATACAGTGCATGGCCCTGTGACATTGTGACATTTTGTATATGTGAGTGCACCACAGGACCTCTCTGTTTTTTTATGACATATTACACATGCTGGAAGATGTAAATGTAACATAAAATACACATTCACGCATCTCCCCTATTTCTGTTTTAATAATAAAACATTTTTATAGCTGTTGTTAAAACCTTCCGGGCTTCTCACATTTTCTGGTAAGATGTAATAAATTTTAGCAGCCACACATGGAAAAGATTTAGAGCCACCAGTACCTTATCTTTTCATTTTGATTATATCTAATATTTTACTGTTACCTAAATATTTAGCCACATGCATTAATGTAACTATGTTGCTATAGCAATGTTCACTCATTGTAGGGATTTCTTTGCCAGGCCATGCCACCACGTGCTGTGTGTTCTGCGACCCTGTGAGTCAACAACCAGTAATTTTACTGTTACGTGTTTACATTTTCCACCACATCATGAATTATGCAGGTTAATACTGATAACATGATGAAAATATGTGTTTAATTTGTCATTTAGTAAGGGAGCAAGTTTACTAACCACTGACTGTCAGTCGCATGCTGTAATTCTCCTCTAATCACCAATGAATTACTTGTCAAAAAGCAATGGAATGCTTTACAATAACCCCCAACCCCCTGCAATAAATAGTTCAGATTCTACTTAGAAAGTCTGTTATTGCCAAATCCTTGACGTTTGCTCCCCCTCACTGTCTCAGTGCATGTTGTGGTATTGGAGTAGTCTGGGGAGGATGCCGAATCCTCTGGACCAGGCTGTAGCTCTGTTACAAAGCTGTGTGGAGATTGCTAGATAGGAGCAGAGTCCACCCTTTCCTTTCCCCGGTGAATCACACATTCCTAATGTGGAAGGTCAGCTCTGAGGGAGGACTGTAGCTCCAGACACACTGATGGTTTCATGGAATATAGCTTAACCTGACTGGGTGATTTTTCTCTTCAAGCTGGGAGAACTTTCTGTAAGTGATCTTTCTCTAGAGACATGTATTCATTGCCTGAAAGGTCATAATCAAGTGCCTGCCGAGTGACAGACAAAGTGAACAAGGTCAAGGGCCTCTGGCCAGACGCCAAATGCAATACACGTTTCAGTGTGGTACCTGAGATTTAAAGTTAATCACACAAGGAAAGTTATCCCGTCTTCCTCTTTGCTCCCTTTTCCTTTAAGCCATTTTTCTGCCTGTTTCTCACTTTCCACTTCTGCCATTAACTCTTGTTACTGCCTGAAAACACATGAGGCCACGCAGAGGGGTACTGGGATTTCATTCACCACCATTACACTGCACACGAGAAGCATTTGATCGGACACATTAAATGGTTTTCATCTCTCCATTACCTTATCTTTTGAACACTTGAGGAAACACAGACCCTGGTCTAAATACTGACATGTTGCCTCATAGCTGATACCAACCAGCGTGGCCAACCTCCATGCACCTCCTTATGTGAGATACTGAGCAACATGTGGCATCTGACGATAAAGAGCATCACTGGGGAGATGTTGTGCTATCAGCAAATGGATGCCAGTGCCAGGTGAACATATGGTGAGCATCAGAGCATGCTGTTCGCGGTGTTTGATGAGGTCAATGTTTGTGTTCTGTCAGCAGTATATTCTTCTTGGCCCCTTTCCCATGGGGCTCCTTTAGACACATATGGAGGCAATTTGTTCAAATTCTTCAGCAGAGAATAAAATAAGAGGGAGAAAAATGGCCTTGGGATTTTGGGGTTGCAAATCAGTTTGAAAGGTTTGGGCTTGGTGGGAGTATACGTTTGCTTTTAGGTAACATGCTGGTCTGGGTTGGGATATTTATGGAGTTCATACATGATTATGACATAAACAGCACAAAAAAGCTAACGCTTCCATTGTCCATTACTGTCCACAATACTTGTTGGACTGTTCACCACAACTATTGTTTGAGCTCTCCTGCTGAGGAGGGGAAGCCCAAAATGTCACTCTTGTGAGGAATGTTGCTATTCTTAACATATGTTATATACGCAGCACGCCACACAGTCTCTTGTGTGAAAGTAGAAATTTTGTTCTAAGATGGTGCAAGTGAAAAGGCCACGGGGAAACTAAGATCATCTTCTGGAGACAATTTTTTTTTTGCATTTTTGTGTTTAAATTCCAATTCCAGGAAAACTAGGAGTATCCAATATGACAAAGGTTCATTATTTGATGAACAAATTTCATTAAAGTTGGTGGTGGTGGCACTGGACAAAAGGTCAGATGAAATTTTATTGAAGCAAAAAACAAAAAACCCAACATGCTGTACATTTCCCGTAATCCTTAAAACATGGCAGTTCTTTATCAACTGGGCTTCACAGATATTTGCAGCATCTTTTCTGTGAATCCATCCATTGTCTTAATTACTTTTCTGTCATTAGGTGAGAGGCGGGTGCACCTTGGCAGTTCATGTTTTTCAAGGAGACAACTAACCAGGCACCACTTATGACAAGTGTGCAGTGAAAAAATGCTTTAAAGACCATGAACACCTTGAACATAGTTCATTGTAATGATGGTTTCCTAGAAACTGGTCATGATATATTGCTCTTTGGGGCAAAGTGTTTGCAACTGGCCAGCATTACCATACTTAGGTAATGCTTTAATAGTTATAAATAATGAAATTGTTGATGGTTAGCTCTGCAGCAGTGGAGTGAGCAGCATGTCCAGAGACATCCCTAAAGAGATCAATGACAAAAATGGTGATGATAATTTGGAAAATGCCCAGAAATAAGTTTAATTGTCAATAAAAAGCTACCATAGCAATTAAAAACATAATTAGACTTTATCCTCCACATACATTACAAAGTTTCAGGCTCAGAATAACTGTCAGTGTAGCTCTGCTTCCATATCTGCTGCACAAAATGTTGTGATGGCAGGCACTGAGCCTCCCCCTTAATGTTTACATTCTCCAGACAGAATTAATTACAGCTGCAGCAACCCGTGGTCCAAAACTGGGGTCTTCTGGCTGTGGACATAAGATATTTTGGCTAACATTAGGGGTTTAGAGCAGTTTTATGAGGGGAGTTTTGATATGTTATGCTGCTATGTGTGTGAATGCGTGATGTGGATCTTACATAACATGTTTAATACCTGCTGTCTTTGTCTGATTTTTGTTTTAGTCCACTCAAACAGTTACAAGTGATGAATGCTCTTGTAAATACCAAGAGGAATTAAAGACATCATGCAATGTAAGTGTTTTAGCCTGATAGTGATGTGTCATAAGCCAAGTAGGGAAAAAGTCCAAAAAAGTCCAAGAGCTTGGCACAGCTTAAAAGTTTAGGTCTCCTGGGTATCCAGCCATCAACATGGTGTTCTCTGAATAAGAAAAACATGTCCAGCGGAGCTGTAATGGGGTCACTTATCAGCCAGGGCATTTGGAGGGTGTGCTTCACTTCCGAACAGCATCCCTCCATCTGTCAGAGAGAGGGCAAATGACCTCAGCAACTACTGTCAATAATGTCATGCGCGTCAGACTCTGACAGAATACAAGTGGACCGAAGGAACAGACAGGCCAAGCTTTCAGATGTTATAGAAGATGGAATCGTTTTTTTTAGTTATTCCTTAGACTTTGGTTTCGAATTTAGAGTTTTAGAAAAATGTTTATTGCTGTTTTTCCTTAATAGCTAGACCACAACAACACGAAAGCAACCAAAAACAACTCACACATAGCCGAAAAAACAGCTCAAAGATGCACTATAAGCCAAGATTAAGTGACCTAGTGTGTTTGTGTGATGAGAAAATGTGTGCAGTGATTTAACTGATAACAATTACAACTCACAAACTTAGTGGGTAATGGGTTGGTGGTGTGATTGCAGAAGAAAACGAAAGAATAAAGTAACTGATCACTTCAGAGCAACCACAACATTGCGACAGACTTCATGAGAAGTATTTACCAGTCACACAGGCTAATTACCTCACAAATAATACGGGTTAAACTGTGGCGGGCAAACACAACAATATTTTTTCCCTCCCAGCCACATGAGAAGGATTCTTTTATCCTTAATGTTAAGAGCTGCTAATCAAGTAAGTCCCTTTGATTCCCAATGAGAAAAATGTGCCCAGCTGGAAAAACAGGAAAAAACAACACACTGTGCCATTTGTTTGTCTGGTGAACACTAAAATACACTCAGCATGCAGCATCCATCACTTTCAATTACATCTGAGGATATCTCTGAGAAAATCTCTCACCACTGATGGTTTAATGGAGTTAAAGCACTGGTTCACAACATCATTATGTCAAGCTTTTGGCACTGGATGTGGACATGTGAGTAAAGTAAGCAATGCTTTTAAATTAAAGACAATGTTTGGCACCAGAGGAGTCTGTATATCTTTGTATGATCACTAAGACACTCTCCATGTTGGGTTTAGGGAGAAGGGAGTGCGACTGTGGCACAACAGTGTAAGAGTAAACAGATTGTAAAATCTATCAGAAGAAACACACTCTAGGATTGTGCATCCAGCGTCATTTAGTCACAGTGTTCTCACACAATACTGCATCACTCATGGGATGGTCATAACATGATGTATTTCATGGCAATCATGTGTGACTGAGGTTATTTTAACTCATACCTCATGAATATGTTAACACAATTCGGTGCCAATCTATCTACCGATGTTGACGTGTTGTACTGGATTAACTAGGCCTCCTCCACAGGGGACCATGCTTAACTACAACTTAACTAAAAAATACAAAAACGCCTTTCTTGCAGTGTGCTAGAGGAAAAGTTACTGTCATAGTAGATAGATTTCATCCTATGGGAGCCATAAATGGTTTTTTTTCTAGCATCCCATTCAACAGCTACACTGACATGATGGACTAGTATTACAATCTGTAGAAACAGATACAATAAAAATAAAATAAAATAAAATCTACCACAGAGTGCACACATTCTTTAGGGTGTAGTCTTATTCCCAATTAAGACACTGGAAGTAGTCATAACACTAGGCAGCTGCTACACAATAGTGTCACCCCTGGCATGGCTGGAAAAACAAAACACATTTTACAGCTTATTAAGCTAATCAACTCTAATCTCCTTCTGGGCAATGTGCCTGATCCACAGTGAAATCAATCAGCTTAGGATGCCACGTGAACACACAGGGACAAAACACAGCTCATGATGTGCTGCTGCAGTAAATAACTGACTCTACGCTACTTGTAGAGGCTCTATATCTGCAGTATACGGTTTATACAGCTTTTAACAAATTATTCTAAAGATGCTCATATAAGAATGTACTTTGCCACTCTGGCATAGTTTCTGGGTTGAGTCTATATTATTCCAGAGGGCCTTTTGGGAGAGGGGTTAAAGCCTGGAATGTTCACTATTTCCCCACAGGAAGCTGAGCATGGAAGTCAACCATTGCCCCACGCCCAGCTCTTTCCATCATGCACACAGTTGGCCAGCTACTGAATTATAGTTCAAAAGTTCTTAG
Source organism: Helostoma temminkii (assembly GCA_900302695.1). Lineage (NCBI taxonomy): Eukaryota > Metazoa > Chordata > Actinopteri > Anabantiformes > Helostomatidae > Helostoma > Helostoma temminkii. Next base: position 15,305 of record OMLM01007685.1, on the reverse strand, counting down.
GGCTTTTTTCAGACTCATGTATGATGCAAAAAGTTAAACAAACACAGTCCACCGCTCTTGTTTGTTGTCTTTTATTTAAGACACTTTATTTCAAATACATTCTTTGTACAAAAATTCACAAGGCATTACAAAAATACTGAAAACAATACAAAAATGTACTGGAGCAGTCTGCTTAGTTATAGCTTTGTTCTTCATAAAATATTCACAAGTGTACTTTACTGAAGTTAGCCTTACTGAATAACGTCTGCCTCTTTTAAGCAGCACATTTTGCATTTACACAGGTCTCAACCCATAGTCATAGTGGACATTTTTTTTTTTTTTTAAACAAAAGACACACTACATGGTACTGTATTAGCCAATGTTTGATAGCAAAGAGAATTTTAAAGAACAAGACTAACTTCTGTAGGAAATTGTCACAATGACTTAAAACTGAGTCAGGTTTCTGTTGTCATTCAGTGGTTTTGAGTAATGTTTGCCAAAAAAAAGTGACATTAATATGCAAACACACTGCAATCATTATTACTGTGAAATTCAATGTAATTTTTGTCTATTAGAATTCAAAGCACCGCTGCATTGCTTTACAATACTTTATGAGATACTAAGCAGTTACAAATTTATAAACCACCTTTTGGTTTTGTCCTGTGCTTTGGTACTGAACTTCTATAACAGCATATGTCATCATTACTGAGTCCATGTCTTATTTTTAGTAAAATAAATGTCTGTGAAGCATACAGTATCTCACAGGATTTCTCAGTAATGTGAATCGTCACTATGATTAGTAACAGTTAACATGTGCTGCACATGAGGCTTTCTTCCACAGTGTTCGTGTCTCGAGTCGCATGTGTCTGTTGTAGAAGGGGCCTGCTCTCTGGCTGGAGAGGCACGCTTGTAGGACATAAACACTATAATATATAGACATGACATTAAGACATGCTGGCGTACACACACACAAAGAGGCCTCACAGAAACACACACACACACACAGACATATACATACATACATACATACATACATGCAAGGGACACACCTGACGCACACTCACTCTGGCAAAACACTTGTGAGCAGCACCCATCTGGTACATGTAACAGTCTCAACATTTCATTAAATGGCTCAGTGGGGGCTCGTCCCAGCCAGCAGAAAGAGGCCCACATCCAACGCATACCTTACTGTATTTTCCACCTACTGTAACTCATGTGCACCTTCTTAGGAACACCACATTATGGACATAATAAAAACTTACAAAGACTTACAAAGCTTTCCAAAAGCTTCACTTCAGGTCATTCAAGTGGTGAGAAACAGTATTGAGTTTAGCTAAAATAGTGCTATAAATCACACATTAAATGCTTATATTTATAATATAACCAAACTCAAACAATATCCTTCCTGAATTCAAGGAATTTGTATTTTTGTGATATTTGTATTAGTCACACAGTGAGAGGGTGTAATATAAGTATAGCTCCCATACTAGATGCAGCTGAGGGTAGAAGGCACAAATGCCACACAAAGCTTCATTTCTCAGCTGCCATTTCTCAGTTTTGTTGGATTTCAGAGTTTTGTCCATGGAAATACATGTGCAGAGGAGAATATACAGTAATCTTTGTAACAGAAAAGGGACAAACATGCCTGGTCCTCTCTCTTTTCCACATTAAGTGTGGTGAGACTGAGGAAAAAGATTTCCATTGAAACAGCATCAGTTGCTAGATGTTTTTTCTGTAGCCTCTTCTCATTCTCTGCAATGATTCCATATTTGTCTGCATTTTAAAGGTTATTTTGTCCTGTACTGACCAGTGGATTTAGTAGTAATTTAAATGGCACAGGTCATGGTTAGATACCACCTCTATGCCATGATGAGGGGGTTGCTCCGTTCTCTGATGTCAGCAGGAGGAACCAGATCTTTCTTGATTGGAGTTGATGATATCGTAGAACATCTGCCTTTGGGCTTGAACAGGTCTGACACAAAGAATACCTGTGGTAAAAAACAAACAAACTCCTGAACAACTGATAATTGCAAAGGGGTATATTCAAAATCCCATTAATGCTGTTGCCAATAACTGTAAAATACAGAAATAAGTCCATTTTTTTCTGGTGTGTAAGTGTAGTGGCAACTAAGCTATTGCTACTGTTACAAACCATAAATTATGATATTAAATTACTCACTATGCAGTAAGCCACGAGGGCTCCTTGTATAAAACCAGCAAGGACATCAGTGGGATGGTGCTTGTGATCAGAGACACGAGACAAGCCGGTGTAGAAAGACATCATGATAAGGGTGAACTGGGTCAGCGGGCGCAGCAGCCGGGCTCCATGCCAAGTGAAACGAGACTGCAGGTAAAACTGCAAAAGAGACATAAGTGTTGGGTTATATTCAGTGGTGTGTGTATACAGAAAGTGGTGTGTGTAAACAGAACACGGTGTGCGCATCTGCATGTGAAAAATAGCAGCAATAGTAATAGTAGTAATAGTAGCTTACCACCAGATACAACATGGTGTACATGGAGAATGATGCATGTCCAGAAAAGAAAGACTTCCTGAGGGTAAAAGAGAACAGTCATTGTTGTGCCACAGTTTTTAATCTTAACAATCACTAAATGCATTTTTCTAATATTTTTTGTCATGTATGATACGTGAAATATTGTCAGCACTTATGTAATATTAGATAGAGTACAATGTTACAGTACCTGGCCTCCTGAACTTTGCTCTCTGGGCCTTGACACTCATAGTCAGTGATGTAGCCCAGGGAACAGTTGATAGTGGAGATGTCAGGTTTGCACACATCGAGGAAGTGGGGGCGCAAACGGCCCACTGATACTTTAGCAATATCAGTGAAGGACTGGCTGATGGCACAGCCAAAGATGAACACTCCAACTTGTTTGTAGAGAGCAGAAATGTAGGGGTTCCCTACAAAAGACTTGGAACCCTCATTCAGAAAGTAGATCCTGTAGCTCTCTCCAATGACGATCTGAAGGTAGAAAAGAGTATTACATCAGTTAAGCGATGTTTTTTGCAAGTGCAAGGCCCTGATCAACTTGATTTCTCTGCACTTAAATCACACCATTTGAGTGCTCACTGAAAATGTGTGACTCAAAGAGAGCCAAAACAGTTTATGAGGAGGAATGATGTTCTTTGTTGTTATTACCTGAACATAATAATAGACTACGATCATTAGGCCTGGCTTAAGCTAGTTCAATGAGGCAATGTCTGAAACATAAAATTAAAGTGTGCAGAAGGACATAAAAATGTCTGAGAACAAGGTCTTGTGCTTTCACCAAATGGATATTTAGGGGCAGGCTTTACTGAGCTCAGAGTGGAGAATATAAAGCTATACTTGATGCATTGTTTAGTATTTAAGATCAAGATGACAGCTAAAATGCAGTGATTTTTTGAAATTGATCAAAAAGGTCTGTTTTATGGTTAAATGTGTTTACCCATGCCATTAGACTTCTGAGAGAAAACAGTGAGGCAGTGTGGGAGGCAACTCAAATTGTCCATGTGTAGTTTTCTGTAAGTGTACAAATAAACCACGGTCTAAAACTGACGATTGACAGGTTAGGCGCACCTAGGGGGAGGTGGATTGTCGTAACTCAGAACAGCTGTTCAAGCTAAAAGACTTCCCAACCTTTCTCTCCAGTTGTCTTCCTGCTGCTAACAAATGAAAGTGAGGAGAAGAGAAGTGAAGGGAAAATGGGAAAAGTTTCCAGGGAGAAAGTGGAAGGTTGGTGTGTAGTATCACAGGAAGGGAGGACAGAAAACAAGAAGCATGAGGAAAAGGATAAGATGAACACAAACAAAGAGACGAAGAAGAAGAAAGAGGGGAGAGAAGGAATGACAAGAGGGATGGGAGGGAGAGAAGGGAGGGAGAGGGGGAGGCACCGCTGGTTCTAATCAACAGAAACGCTGAGCTAGGCGACGTGTCTGATTTTGGGGGCCAGACTCCACCAGGCACACGTCGGGGGCACGTTTGTTTTTCAGGGCTCTGGCTGTCTCTCTGAAACAGCTCCAATTTCACAAGGGATGTCTGGCTGTTTTCATGTTAGTATCTCAGTTTCATCAGACATTCTTGCGAGGGGCGCAGGAACAAGTCTCATTCTGGGAAAACAGTCCATGCAGTGGGATAGCCCTTGAGGAGATTTAACAAGCTGATACAGTATGTTGTTTTCACCATCCAGGCCTTTAGAGCCCGCTCGATACTGTCTAGCTGCTTTCATGGGAAAGAGTGATGGAGGAGAAAACACATGAGGTTCGCTTTGTGTGAAGGGTTTAACTATGTGAATGAATAAATGAACTGGGATTGTAGGATATGTAGCTGTTAAACTGAAACCTCAGAGATAATCACTGAGGCAAAATGCAGATTTGCGGCACAAGACACAATGGTGCTTTCATTTCTGAAAAAAAAAAGCACAAATTATAAAGGATGTGGCCTCTTGTGTTTCTCAGCTATGTTCGGTGGGAAATCAAGCACTAAAAGACCAACTGATGGAGTTTTCTAGTTCAGAAAACACAAAGGTTGGCCAGAACGCCGTAGGGGGGGACAGACTGTAAAGTCACATTTTGCCAGGCGAAAATGAGATATCTGGCAAAGTCTTCTTCTTTGAGGCCTTCACCACAATTCCAACCCACTAATCACAGTGTTTAACCAAACAACCATTGCATCAACCATAATTACACAGAGACAGGACTCCTTCTCACCATGAAAACCCATATGGACCCAAGCCCTTCGCAGTCTGCTCTCCAGAAGGAGGGCACTACAGTGAGAGCTGGTGGAGAATGCACACCATGAGGTGAGGCACTGTTTCACTGTGGGGCTGCCAGGTGACAACTTGCAGATTATGCAGAGGTGCCAGGACATGTTATGTCACTACACCACAAAACTATTTTTTGTAGAATTCTCATATGTTTGTTAGTCCACTCCTTATTACCAATAACATTGAATATTCATAATGGTAAACAAATGTGAGACATTGTTGGTTGGTTTAGCACATAGTTTAACAGTAGGAGTATAATAAGTAGGGTAGCTAGTTAACAGCTAGGTAGTTTCTAAAATATTACTTATGCTAGCTATGTGACATCTAGGTGGTTGCTCATTTTTGGGAGAGTTTTAGCAGTGGTTAATAATGTTTCATGTCATGTCATTTAATCCTGCAGTTAAGTCAATCTCACATTTGTAATTCCAAGTTGGAGATCTCAGGAAGTTCTGACAGTTAAAATTAGAAAATTTGATTAATATACTTATGTATATTATCTACATGTAGGTAGTCACTTCTATGGGAACTATTCATATATACATATTTATAGTTTTTTTTTAAAACTATAACAATAGGCTGGCATTGACAAGTTAATCAAATTGCTGAGTTAATGTTTCTCTGTTAAGTTAAATAAGGATGGAAGCTGTAATGGATATTTCCTCCTGACTTGTTGCATGTGGATCTATCACTTGCCTTTGTGCTGAGGGTCTACATCAAAAATGAAAATCGCCTAAATAAACGTTTACTTCTGCCTGCCAGATCCTGTTATTAATGCAATGTATGTGGGAACACTACATAGTCTGTGTGAATTTGTGTATTCGTCATCACTGTTTTCTCTCAGGAGATTTAAGAAAGAGAAACACTCCAGCACCTTTCAAGTGCTTTAACCAACTGAGTCATCTTAAGCAGAGAAATCCTTGAACAAGTGTTACTGATTGGTTGTCAGCAACAGTTGAATGACCAATCAGTCAATCAGAGGGACTGAGAGGAAGAAATGTTGTTTTAGTAATCATGTAAAATAATCTCAGTTAATAACCACAGTTAAAGCCTCTGATTGACTGTAGTCACGTATATTTCTCTGAGCAAAAGTGCAGTGGACTATGTGTGAGGTTTAGTGGAAGAAAAACAAATACATGTTGCAACTTATTCAACAATTCAAATTCCCTAAATCATATCAATGGCTATATTAAAAAAAACTTAATTGTTGGAAATGTTACTGTTAAAATCAAACTAGAACCTGAGACACTGAGAAAACACAACCATGTGCTGGTGGGATAGATGAGGAATAGTGTGATTAACAGCCACATGTCAGTGGGTGCTGCTAGTAATGGTGAACACAGCTGAAACAAAGAAGTGATGATGACATTAGTGATGAGAGTGAGGTGACTTACAGAGAGGATGGTGATAAGAATACCAGCAGCGCTAAGCACACCGTCGCTAATGGTGTCTCCATTTTTGGCCGGATACTTGATGGACTCATCATCGCAGTAAAACCCTCTACGGTAAGGCTGAACTGCGCTGGTTTCTATGACCAAGAAAGGCAGGCCGGCTAAGTGTGATGAAGCAGTGGGTGGCACAGAGAGAAAGAGAGGGGTGGGGATGGATGAGGGAGAGAGAGAGATGGAGGTGCTGAGTTAATGAGATGCAAATTACAGAGGTCGTAGGTACAGGCAAGAGTTAACAAGGGAACATCTGGGACTGGCTCAATCCGTTCTGTGGCTGTTATGTGTGACTAATCAAAAAATAATGACTTCAGCTTTGTTCAATAGTCAGTATCAGTGGGGTTGATCTAGGACTGTAACATTAATTTACATGATTGCTGGCCATTTTCCAAAGCACAAAATATATTTTTGGACTGATCTTCTTCTCAGCCTGCTATTGGCTGATATTTGGAATTAAACCTTTAGTTAAATTTAATTTTAAGGTTACAACTTACATTACTGTCTAATGACAATGCAAGTCAACCCAATAATGATAAATGGTGAAAGCAAGTTACAAGGGTCTTAGTCTGAATCTTTGTGACGTAAAGGCAACTCTTACATTCAAGGTCCACTAGGTTTCTGGAGCCTTCAGCAGCATCTAATCAGTGAATACATTTTGTTCAGTTGCCATCAAGTGTATCATCTCCATGTAAACTGAAAAATAGCATCAGCTGATGAAGACCAAGGAATGTGTGAAAAGCACAGGATTTTTTTTTGTGTCAATTTACAACAGCGATTTGCTTGAAACTAGCAAACTATTGTGGAACAGGACTTTAACTCAAGGTGCACTTACTAAATTACTTTTTAGGTTTAAGCTGCATTTCTTGGCTTTTCATCAGCACATGGATTTTTCCTCACTTAACTGTTTACAGTTCAGTGGTAATCATCTGACCCATCTCAATAACAACTGGAGAAGCTCCATCTGCTGATGAAGACCAGGAGTTGTGGGTGAAATCTAGAAGAAACCCAGTGGACTTTGAGTTGCATGTTTTTGTTAAACCTTTAGAGCTGAAATTATTAATTATATTATATTGTATCAATTGTATTAGTAACTCAACATGAAATTAACTAGCAACAATTTTCACAGTTGGTCCATAGATTGGGTGTTGAACTCCAATCTAAATACAACAACTAAGGTACATTTGGGTAACTGTGGGGGACGTTCACAATTTCCAAACATTCTTTATGTTAAATTATTATTCGGTTAACTGAGAAAATAATCAGCACTTGTAGCTCTAAACTCCACTGATGATGAGGTTTCGATAAACCTCTAAGCTCAATAAATCTTTGTGTTTAAAATAATTACTTCACACAGAACAGTGTCTGTGGGTAGTGTATGAAATCAATCTGATGGTTTATCACAATATGCTTTGGAAATTGACTGGCAGAAATTCAGCATACATGATTTACCGTTAATGTGGTCCAACATACATGCACCACTAAGTGTGAGTTGAGCCTGTTGAACTAATCATGCCAACCACTGCAAGGATTGAGTGTCCCAACAAATGCTCTCAGGTTCTCTTGATGCACCCCACCAGGACTTACTGAAACCACAGGCAGAATGACGCCCACAGCTGTGAGCATGGTGGTGGACACTGTGCTGCTCTTATAGGGCAGCCTGATACTGTCGTCACTGCAGAAGAATCCTCTCTGGTAAGGCGGGAAGGGAGATTTGTGCAAAAACACGGCAACAAGCAACACTGTATGATTGGACAGACATGAGCGCAGACATGAGACAACTCTTAATAAACACAATTAAACAGCTGCATCAACAGACATTATCAACAGGAAGACAAACAGAAACATAAATTAAAGTAGAGACGAGCAGAGATACCAGACAAGCATATAAAAAAACGCTTCTGTCCCACAGGTTTTACATCAGATCCTGTTTTTAAAGTGACACAGTCGAAGCTACGTCGTTGCTTCGAACTTAAGTGAACCTTTCATGCTCAGAATAGCATTAGCTGATCTTCAACTGGCTGAGTTAGTTAAGCTTAAAGAGACGATGGCAGTGTAGTGACAAGAAAAAAAGGAAATCTTCTCTGCTTTCCTGCCGAATCTTTCAAGTGCAGTTTTAAAGACCCACTTTAAAATAACATACAGGATGTCTGCTTCTGATCAATTTAGTGTCTTTGCCACTTAAAATGGCAAAAAGATCTTATTTATCTCCTGACAACAAGCATAAAGTGGGTGTAACTATGATACAAGCCAAAAAGGACAGCTTATTTCCCCCTTTCCTAAAGGCTTCAGTGGAGGACTTTGAAATTTGAGTGTAAATGTGGTTCTCAGGAGAGGCCTCAAATCTCTGACAGAATTTGGAAAACACACTTTCAAATCACTTCAAAGCAGCATTTAACTGATTCTGCAGCTTTCAAGTCGCTTTCTGAATAATTCTGTAATGTGCCAATACAAAGAAAAACAAACATCAGCGCTGTCTTTCTCATGAGCTCTCTTGCTCTGTCTCAGAAAGCTATAAAACATCAGAGTGTAGAGGTCAGCTCTAAAAGCTGCTGAAGGCGGAATTATGTTATTGGTGGGGGCATGATTTCTCAAACCAAATGTCAACACACACATCAATTGCTGCTGAGCCCCTCAACCTCTTATATCCACACACACACACAAGCTTTGAAAGTCCAGCTGGGTTGAGCTCAGGTTACACATACAGCTTTGCAGCCTGATGGGAACTCCAAAACACTGGCCTTCTCTTCACATTCAGCAGGATTCACATTATTAACTTTCTCTTTCATTCTCGTTCTTAAAATAAATACTGACAATAGACTGAAGTAAATCTGGCGAAACAAGAAAGAGAAGAGTCTTAGACTTCTGGAGCCATGAAAATATACTGTACTTTGAATCCTGAATGTCTGATCCTTTAGATTGCTTAGTCTGTCTGAGAACATAACCACACAGTGCTCACCAAAACACATTCACAGGGCTTCCTATACTGCCGACACAAACCTGTCTGTCCTGTCTGTCTAAGAAAACTCCCAGCACACGGGGTTAAATGTGCCAGATAAAAAAATATTTAACCCCACAGTCCTGACCCCTTCTGAACACATTTATAGACCCAGTACTAACCATAAAGTCAGAGGCAGAAGGGCAGAGACTGACTGAAGGAGATAAAGTGATGGCGAGTGGGCTGATGAAATTAATTGTCCACAGCTTTAAAAGGAACCTGCAGTGGGTCAAGTGTCTTAAAACCAACTGGTAAGATGGAAAAAAAAAAAATCACGGTCATGTTCTGTTTTCCAGACATTGTGGGTTTTTCTCCTCCGCTCAGTCCTCTGACCCCTTCCATCCGTATAATGTGCAGCATCAGCATTGTCTCTGACATCTTGGGATTTTCCCCTCCCACCCTCTTCCTCCCTCCCGGCTTCTAAAAGCTGAGGGGGGGACGAGGAGGAGTCGGGAAAGTGTCCTCGTCTTGCCAATAACAACACCAGTCAGCAAGCGTGGGTATGTCTTTCGCATTAGCTCAACATCAACCCAAAGACAACAGAAACAAACAAAATGACTGGAGTTTTTCCAAATGTAAACATCAAGTGATGTTTTATTCGGTTTTGCCCTTAAGCAATTTGTTTAATGATCAACAGAGACTAGTGGATAACTTATTAACGCTACACTTGCCCTTTTATTCTTCCTGTTCAGCAACAGCAGCTCCATATAGCTGTGTAACCTTCAAAACTACAAGTTAAAACAAACAGACGCACATTTTCCACTTGCAGGGATCTCTCACTGTCTGGCGCAGAAATGTATACATGTCTGAGGGAGTTGTGGTGTATCCCGGATCTAGTTGTTTTTACACACTGCAGTCCCCACCTGCCCCCCATGTGTCTGTTTGTCTGTCTCTGAGCCTGGCTTGATGCAAATCCACAAAAATCTTAGCCTCCCTTATGCAGACACCATTCAGTCCTATCTGAGAACATACTGGACTGGTTCAACTTTAAGCTTTTAGTATAAATAACATACAAAACCATTGTCTCGGTTTTTAGTTTATGAGAAATATAATACACAGATATTCCAGTAATATCCCGAAGCTATTTTTGACAAACGATATCACACCCCATAATGGCTGTATGACAAGTGAGCATGTTTTAGATTGAGGTTAAGCTAATGGTTATTATTTTTAGACACTTTCACTTTTACTTTTGGTGGTTATGACACATTTGCCAGTAAGATTTACTGCCCCACCTACCCCCCCTTCCCAACTACACCTGGCCACTAAATGTCACCCACATAAAATAAGAAAAATGTTAAAATTTATTCAAAATTATAACATGGTGGGATTTTGGTGTGAGCCTTATATTAAAATAAGATGAAAACATGAGGGCAACCTGCAGTGGCTCAATGTAAGCTTAATGTCATCTCATTAAGGGCTGAAACAAGAAAAACTGTTTATTAGTTTCAATCACCTCTCAATCAGGTCTAGTTCTTTACTGGCACCGACGGTCTACTGGGATTACAGTGACTGAGGATTGTTCATGTGCATGAGAAAGTAGGAGATATCCCTGCAAGCAATCAGTCTGTGAGAAGTGAAGAGTGGTGATTACCAGCACCGGCCCACCATTTCCTCCTCGTGGTCACACCACATTTTAGCCATAAAAACACTGCTGGTTTGTTGACAAGCTTCTACAGAGCAAATCATGCAAATCATACCCTCCACAGAGACAACAACTAGACTAAAACTAAATACAGGTTGTCAGAAAAAGACTGTTATTGCTGTAACTTTGACAAATATCTGAAAACTGATAGTTTTCTCCACACAATTGAAACTGTTTTATTTTTGTAGTTGAAAGTTGCTTTGCCGTTTGCCATCGTGACTTTACAGTCATATTCCACGGAAGAAAGCACAGGAAACGTGTGGTTATACGAGAGAAGAAAATAAATAAATCTGTCACTGGTTAAAGGTTTAGACCTGAAGGAGCGAAGAACCTTTTGTAGAACGGTTGGGTTCAAGCTTCAGGGTGAGAAAATGTTTCACTCGCTATAACAAACGTAAGCCAGTGTCTGCAGCTGTTGAACATCACAAGAAGACAGAACATGCGCACACACTCGTCTGACCTTTTCACCACTTCCCTTAATTAGTCCAAATACAGATATGCTATGCCAGATGTTGAGATCAAGAGAATTCCTGCTGGTCAGGAATGTGAGCGACTCTGGAAAATATAAGGAGCCGTCAAAGCAGAGGTAGGCTATACTTACAGTACAGGTGTGGGTGCACACCAAAGACATGGAGCAGTGTATTTGTCCGTTTTCCTGTTGGCAGCACATTTTTTGGCTAAAGAAAACAGGGTTCACTAGCTGAGCTAATGTCTGTTGTTGTAAAAACATCTAGGCTGCTAATAGCTTGTTAGGATAGTGTAGCTATATTACAGCTAACAAAGCTTCTCACAAAACAACCAAGTTTAAACTTATTTGAAGGTTTTGTGCCAAAATGCTCAATTTATATTGAAGCTCAGCATTAAAATAAACACACACTATAGAATAACAGTAAAAACAAATAAAAGTTGTAATAATTAATCACTCAATGAACCAGTTTAACATGGTGCAAGTGCAACATCTTATTTCATAATAATCAAGTTTAATTGACATTTACATAAGGTATCCTAAGCAAATAACATTTAGTTAGCTTAACATTAAGCCAAAGATAAGATAAGGCTTTGTGAAAGCCAAAGGACAGTAGCTAATTCGCACATAGAGTGAGGTTAATAAGAAAAACAAACAGAGCTATTGAAAGTATCTATCGATACTATCAGGAAAGTATCAATGGGGTGATTTTCCTCTTAATGTAACCATTATAACAAAGTAATACAACATTTATAAACTGGAGAATATCTTATTAGCCATATTTGTAGATAAATTACTCTGGAAAACAATATTTAAAGTTAGACTGACGCTAACTCAAATGAAACAAAGGCACATTAAGTCATTAAGTCACCGCCGAGTACAAAAGACTAATAAATAGTCACACAAACTGCTGATAGAGACAGAAAGTCCGAGCAGGACACTTCACCCACCTAGGAACAAGCAGAAGAGGTCCACTCCGACCAGCAGCTTTCTCCTGTTGTGGTCTTTACAGTTATTGTTGTTCATTGAACTCCCGCCGTTCCTCGTCTCTGCCATCGTCTTCTCATATATCAAACGTTGCATTTAAAACTTCTATGTAGTTCAAGTTAACTGAATAAAAACTTCACCGGTGGCTTCGGCTGTGCCGCGTTTACTCTATGTGCCTACTGCGCTTTGCTTGGATCCTAAGGAGGAGTCATGCAAGTTGTATCGTTTCTCTGCTGATGATAAAATACGCTCTTTTCAAACCTAACCAGCAGCTCCTGCGGCTTTTATGTGCTGCAGCTCGCTTTTTTTTCCTGACAACCTTTTACTCTTTTCTATGGGGGTAGTGGGAGTTCTGTGACAGTCTTCCAAGGAAGCCCCTCCTCCTGCTCCTCCTCTTTCAATTAATGCCATATGCGCCTTTACGCAGACCGAGGGATGCTGCATTACAGCGGCACTAACGAGGGGGGTTTGCCGAGTTACAGAACAGGGGAAATTTCCAGGGTTTGGCGTTTAAATTTGTGGGTGAATTGGATCAATAATGCAGACTGGTGATGTTTCACCTTACAGTAATCACTGATACACTGTCTGGCCTTTCTCTGTAAAAGTGAAAATGAGTAAGTAAAATTCCCAGATGAGTCAGACTTTTTCCATCTTGTAAACAGAGTACATGTAAACCATCAAGTATGCTTTCAACATGGCTTTAATTTCATGTTGTGCAAGGCTCAGATACTCTATACGACACTGTCAGAGAATAAGATGAGGCCAACGTGCTATGATAAGAAACAGGATAAGACACAAGTGCTACTAGTAAGTGTACAAGAGGCTACTGCGTGCATTGATTATTTCAAAGCCTCAAAAATATCAAACCAAAAGCATAAATCAATGAAAGCTTTTATTAGTTGGCTTCTTTACGTCATTACTAAGGGGACAGAGTGCAATAATAAATTCATTTTGTGCACTATTTACTCTTTCAATAGCAAATCCAGAGGAAAAAATAAGTGAAAAAGTGCAGAATACAAACTAAAAATGCACCAATATGCACAAGTTAAACAAAAAGTGAAATCAGGATTTAACAGTGAGACTGGCAGCTCTGTTCTTCGTGCTTAATCATGTTTTCTTTTTTTTTTTCTTGATGGCAGGTCCCGCTCATGGCATCAAATCCTGAACGTGAATTGAGCAGCTTAAGTTTTTAATACCAGCATTCCCTGCTGTGATTAGAAAGTGTCAGCGTACAGGGGTGGAGGAGGAAGGAGTTCCAGCTCTGTTAAGTCAACTTCCTGTTCGCTGTCAAACAAAACAATACAACATCACGGTTCATGACGAAGATTCTAAAATACTTAAGTATTGTTTGTGCCCTGTGGCAAAATGTATGAGCATTTGGCTAAGAAGAATATAAAACAAACAGAGCTTGTCTTGCTGATTGGAAGGAAACTGTGAACACTTACAGATATGGTGGCTCCTCCACAGCACACAAGAAGTCTGGTTAAAGACAAGGAGATAGAAATGCCACATTAACTTTCATCCGTTGCCTCTGCAAAATGTCTAACTAACACCAACAGCATGTCTCCAGGATACTTGAAACAGATAAATGTTCCTCAGAAGTTATTTTCCATTACGGGCTAGACGCCAGCCAGTGTTTTGACTGTAGCACCCTTAGTGATCTGTAAGTGCTGTCCTCTTAGCTTTACCACTATCAGTGAGGGTGACAGAAGTGGTGACAACAGTGCAGTCATGGAAAAAAAATGACCACAGTAAACTCACTCGTTGGCTCAGCACTTTGCATAGAGGAGAGAGAATAAAATGAAAAATAGACAATGTTAATACACCTAAAAAAGCCAGCTATCTATAATTTTCTATGTCAGAAAAGGACAATGCTGTACTTTGTAGGCGTTGCTCCTTCACTATCAAGAACATCAGCAAATTCATCTTTGTTGTGTTGAAAGAAGAAGGCCAGTTTCTGCAGGGCTTCATGTCTTGTCCTAAAGGTTGAAGATAAGAAACTGTTAGGACTTACTTTACTAAAATAACAATTAGATCTCATTCTCAGTGTACTACAGTTGGGAAGGATCTGTAAATCTGTAAAAACTAAAACAGTAATCCAGAAAAGCATACTACCAATATAACACATAAATATACAAAAATGTAACAAAAATTAACCATTATACCTACCTGGAATTAATGTTTATTGCACAATTGTTGTATTGAACTACATTAGTTTTATTTAGGTGTACAATATGTTTCAAAATGAAAACCAGTATCTTTTCTAGAGAACCCAAATCAAGCAATTCAGACCATTATATATCCTTGAAAAAACAAAAAACAATGGGAGCCAACTGGAGGCAGTTCTTTTTCCATAGAGCCAGCCTCAAGTGGTTGTCAGCAGCATTTCTCTGTTCCACACTGACTTCAGTCTCCAGTTGTGGTACGTGCTGCACAAGCTGCCTCAGCATCATTGATCTAAGTATTTGGAGCAGCTTTTCCATTGGGCAGATATAAAGTTTGGCAGTTTGTGTTAATTGACTTTACTGTTTGAATTATTTGGCAAGTTTCGCCAGGTTGACAGTAACATGATTCCTAAAACACTGAGATTGTGGACAGTCAATGACAATGAGAAAAAAAAAAAAAAAAAAAAAAAAAAAAAAAAAAAAAAGAGACAAACAGGGCAGTATTGACTGCTTAACATTGTATCACATGGCTGTCTAAAACCAAGTCATTTTGCTTTGGTAATAATGGGCTGAAGGTTTCCCCCCCTTTAAAATAACACACATATACATATATATACATACACACACACACACACACACACACACACATTCCTAAAATAATGCAAGATTAGGCACCTCTTGGGGAAGGGTGTATGTAGAGCGATTTATGGGTAAATATACAAAGGTATCTGCTTGCACACCTGTGTGTTGGAGACTTACTGTGTGTGCAGGTCCTCCAAGTTGGCATCACTCAGTGTGTGCTGGGCACTGACATGGTCACAAGCTGTTACAGTGAACACATGAAGGACAGAGGTAGGTGGTT